>OY997594.1:48382210-48683232 GCA_963921825.1 Erodium maritimum | reverse complement strand
AATTTGACTGTTAGTGAGGCGTATTTCAGACTTTTTAAGTGTTTGGATGGAAAATAGACAGAAACTAACGGCGGATACTAAGTTGAAACAACATGTTTCGTTTGGGTACTGATGTGTTACAAAGTTTTGTTAGGGTACTCGGATGAAAACGAAATATTTTTAGGATACTCGGATAATAATAACCCTAAATTTAATTTGATTCAAGTTGTGTACGCCTTCATTCATACATAAATGAGGTTGAGATACTGTATCTTTCAAAGTCAAAACCCACCCTTAGGACAAGATTAGGGACCAAACATGCCTCAAATAAAAGCTGACTTTGACATCTTACATGACTTATGTGAGCCAAATAAACGAAACGACATCTATTACTGAAATATGAATTTAGATTTCAGATCGATTGCAAATGACAATAATTGCAGAAATTGGAAAATAATCACAA
Source organism: Erodium maritimum (assembly GCA_963921825.1). Taxonomy (NCBI): domain Eukaryota; kingdom Viridiplantae; phylum Streptophyta; class Magnoliopsida; order Geraniales; family Geraniaceae; genus Erodium; species Erodium maritimum. The sequence continues at coordinate 48,682,790 of OY997594.1, read as the reverse complement.
CTATCAAACAAAAATGTCAACATCATAATAAGATGTAGCTAAAAAACATTTTGGATGTAAAATTTGAACAAAAAATGATATATAAGCAACATTTCTGAAACTAGTTTCTACAAAGATGGTTGTTTCATTCACCTGACTGGAACATTGTGGATCAGACATAGGGGAACGAAGGGAATCAACAAAGATGGTTGTTTCATTCCCCTGACTGGAACCTCCATGGCTGTATGCAAAATACTTCCTAAACATATACATCTTCCATATACTAGATAACAGCTTAATATGCTCCCTTCTATATAGTTGTATGCAAAATACTTCCCTAATCATCTACATCGCATCATTTTAAGTAGCAGAAGCGACAACACTACCACACAACTACGTTTTGTTTTAATCCTAAACTATCTTCTGCAACGACAAAAAGGTGCTTACACTGCTCGGCAAACAATATCTCCCAATCAGGGTATTGGATTGTACTTGATATGTTGCTCATAGAAGTCGATCAACTGCCATATTCCAAGAAAGCATGATAAGATACTTGAAGTCAAGATAATCACCGTACCAATACATAAATGTTAAATCTACTCCATTCCAAAATACCTATCATAATTTACTTCCAAAATTTATATCCATGTCCTATTCAAGAATTTAGTTCTGATATGAATTAGTTATAACAACTTAGCGTGTAAACACATGTTCGGAAAGTACAAAGCCATTCCCCCCTCATAGCAAAAAGTCAAGTAGTAATTATTTTAGGACGGAGGGAGTATTAACTATTGAACATAATGTTGGATACTGAAAGAACAAAACACATAACACAACGATACGAGAAATTAAGATTGGAAAATACCAGAAGGGGATTGGTATCCTTGAAAAACTTGTTATCTACTATTACTTCTTTTCCATCAGACCTACAAGGTAGAGAAACAAAGAGTACGAATTCCAGCATGAAACAATTGAGAAATAAGAAATCCACAATAGATATTATATCTTAATAACTGTTATGGTAACGGCTAAATTTCTTTATGAAAGTGAAGAAGAAAAAAAAAGCACATTGACTCGGAACAACAGAAAAGGGATAGGCCACATGAAAGTCTACAAATTCACAAACACTTAAATTGTTAGCTTGTCCTTCCATATAAGATAAGACTGGCAAACAACTGTTAACCTTACTAAACTGTCTTTGATTTAGTAGTTTATGGGTGTTACTAATTGAAGTTGTGTGACTTGACAGAGAGCAGCAACTACTACGGCACAGAATAGAACTAAACTAGAAAGAACTATCACACATTTCAGTACTACCATATTATGTAAACAGAGTGTCACGCAGATTTCAGTTCAACCATATTATGTATAGAGAGAGACCAGACATAATTCAAGAATAATTCAGATAGCACTTCAATACTTCTCTAAGATGTCCGACAAGAGTAACCAAGACGACAAGATCATAATTCACAGGCATAGCAGACACAAGGAGAATCTTGGAATATATATATTTTTTTTCAAAAGAGACATGTCTAATAAGTCAGACATCCAATACTTTTGAAGTGTCAGTCACTCCCGAAATATAAATTTGTGTTTTTTTTTACACCCAGGAGAAAACTCTGGCGAATCCTGATCCTATAAATTACATAAGACCACCAACGGTATGTTTGTTCAGAAGTTTTGCATTGTTAACTATCGCTGCACAAAAACAATTTCTCCAGAATCTTACTCGGCAGATTTTAAAATGTTTCAGCTATAACAAATTGGACCTTACAACGGAGAAAAAGCTCATAAGATCATCATCCCCCAAGTCAATTTGGTACTTGTTGCACCAGGTGTTAAAGCATAATGCATCATCATTGAAGCTCAAAGGATTGGAAGTAAGGGTTAGACGACATACCTCAAAGCCTTAAACATTACTGAGACATCTTGAACATTGTTTGCTATTGAAGCTGAATAGCTGATCGGCTGGATAATTTGAATGACATCAGAAGTATTCTTGTAACTGACACAATCAACTGTTGTAGTACGTTTTTCACTCCATGGTTGTTCAAGTGAACCAGCCGAATCAATGGTGATGTTTGTTGCTTGGGAGTCTAAATCTTGTTTAAACCTCTTAACAGAACTGGGCTTTCTTCTTTTAGCTCCAGTTTGGCGATTGTTCTGAGCTGGTTTGACACAGTCAACCTTATTACTGGGGAAACTGCCTTCTGAAGTCTTAGTTTCATGGACCTGCATTGCCCATTTATCCTCAGGTACCTCATTGGTTGCAAGTTCTCCCTGAAGCTCACTAAGCTTAGGATCATATTCACTTCCCTCTATACTTCCATAAACTTTTTTGCCAACATTTGCAAACCCACAAATTACATTATGTTGCTTTGTTGTTTCAATAGTGACTACACCTCCATCCATCTCTTCTGCTTGACTTGACCTAACAGATTGAGGTGTTACAGAAGGATCAACAAGTGTGTAGTTGTTGAAGGAAGCAGAGGGCGGAGTGTCCTTAGATTCTACTCCAGTTCCGTTACAGGCAACAATGTCAGAATGTTGAGGCATCTGCTTCTTCTTTGGCTGAAGAATGGAGGCTGAAGGCTTGTGTTTGCGTTTTCGTGAATGTTTTCCTGACCTCAATCTTCAAAAGCAAGATGACAAGATCACATATGTGGAAAAACCAAAAGTGAAAGAAAAATAAACTGTATGCAATATACACAAGTGATAAAAAAAACAAGCAAAAGAATAGGGAATTAAATTATATTGCCATGAATTACTTATTCATTACAAAACAAGTCAACTACTCGTCTAAATGGGATGTCCCACGAATCATGGGTGGGCTATGATAAGTGTTACTTTCATTTTGAGGAAGTGTCTAAACAAGTGGGAGAACATGAGGGTATAGTGGGAAAATGGAGCACTAACTGTACTGATACAACAACAACAACAACAACAAACACGATACTCGTTTAGGAACGAGGGAGAAACTCAAATTACCACATGACATTAAAGAAAAGAAAGGAAAATGCATACCTCTCCTCAAAAGCATCGATAAAATCATAGCACGACTGCAAGTTCTCCCGTGGCTCCCAGGTGTTAGCGGTCTCCGGCCAACCACGCCTTAACAAGTAAAGAGACAGTAACGTAAGAGTGATTTTCTGTCATTGAACGTAAGCTTACAAGTGCATACATATAAACATGCACCATGGAAATGCTAATTCAAATTGGTTGGTGAAATAAAAAAGACTCGTTCCAAATGCAAATGAAAATGCTGCTGTAAAATCAAATCTAAGTTGACAAGTGCATATGTATAAACACACACCAAGGAAATGCTAATTCAAAGTGGTTGGTGAAATCAAAAAGACTCTTTCCAAATGCAAATGAAAATGCTACTGTGAAATCGAATCTAAATCCAACCATTTAGAATTGCATTCTCATTGTCGAACCAAATACACAAACATAACCATTCTCATTATCAAACTAAATACAGAAACATAAGCATAAAGATGAGATTAAAAGGAACGAGGCACGCACCATTTGATGAGATACTGAAGCTGACCCTTTTGATTTATTCATATGATACGTACACAACACAGAAATGAAGCAAACCCACAAAATCAGAACAAGTAAAAGCAATAAATAACGGTTAAAATCAACAAAATACATAAAAAAAAACAGGCTAAAGAGGAGAGTGAGACCTTACGACTCCTCTTCTGACGGACGGCTTCGATCTCGTAGAAGCCCTCGTCTAGCTTGATATTTTCCTCTTCCTCTTCCTCCCCCTCCGTGTCTTCATCTTCGTCACATTCTTCAAGCTCTTGCTCTTCTCGGTCCTCTTCCTTGTATTCGCTCTGATCTTCGTATCCCAGATGCTCCTCATGATGTAGACCCAGAGACATATCATCGTAATCGAACGATTGTGGGTCCCTTCCCTTCCAAATCCCTCCTGATCCTTCTCCTCTCTTCTTCTTTGCTCCTTCCTTCATTACAGAAAGCTATATACACAGCTCAGACTAAGCAGAATATAAATGAACTGTTACTGTTCGAAACTTCTTCTTCTTCCTCTACAACACTTCTACTGATCTCCAATTCAAGTCCGAAGAAACCCAGAAGCTGTAGTACCCATATCCTGCGCGAGCAAGCTCCGTCGCCCTCAGCCAAACCCAACACGGGAGAGAACGGGAAAAAGAAAACGACGCTGAAGGGTTGTGTTGTATGTGTATTCTAATATATTTGTTTTTTCTTTTGGACACGTCACCTATTTAATTTAATTCCTTTATTTACTTAACTTGATTATGATTTTAATTACGGGAAACCCGATGTAACGTCATATATTTGGCCGATATTTTTTTTTGAAATTATAATAATTGATTATCAAAAATTGTTAAAACTAATGAAATCTGTCTGAACCGTCAAGACTTGTTAATTGATCATGCAATGTCAAATTGACGCGGGACATTGTGAACTCTAAACAGTTTTGTACGCGCTGCACGCACGACCTTTAGGGTTAGTCTCTTTGCCCGCGTCACTGTCCTTTCCGAGAGTTTGCTGTTGTTCATGAGTTTGATTTCGGCGACAGTGGGTGGTCTTTCGCTGCTCAGGTGTGTTTCCCGTTCCTTTCAGTGGTTTTGTGAGAGGAATTGGTACAGAGTCGCCGAATTTGGAGGTCATCGGCTCCGGTCAAAAACGTGGATTGATCTGATTTTTGCAAACGAGCTGCTGATTTCTTCTGCGTTCTTAGGCCAATTCAGTGAATCTGATCCGTGTCCTGGGATCATTTCGGTGGTTGTGGTTTACAGAGAAGAGATTACGCAGCTCAAGGATCACTACTGCTGAAATGGGCTTGTCAGACGCATAGGATCCGTAGGCTATGTCTTGATATCCGTCGGTATGGTTGTTCGCCTACGGATGCATCCGTCGGCCAGGATCCGTCGGCCTGGTCTCGTCGGAGAACTTTTTGGAAGACGGACAGTTGTGTCCGTCTGTGAGGATATATCCTCACCTACGGATAGTATCCGTAGGAAAGGTTGACCAACTTACCTACGGATAGTATCTGTAGGCCATGTGTTCACGTTGTCAGACGGATTGTATCCGTAGGCGATGTTTTTATTCTCTTCCTACGGATACCATTGCCACGGATTTGATCCGTAGCTAGGCATTTTTACTCTTCCTACGGATTGTATCTGTGGCCAAGGGTTTGTATTATACCTACGGATAGTATCCGTAGCCAAGGTTATATACTATTCCTACGGATACCATCCGTAGGTAAAGTATACAACCTTGGCTACGGATACTATCCGTAGCGTAGCTATCTGTCTTTAGCTACGGTTCGTATCCGTAGGTGAAGTGTTATGACCAGAACAAAAAAAAACATTTGAAATTGATGCACCCAATCGTGCATATACCCTAAACTGGGTCGGGTACTTGTGCAAACCTGTAAACCTGTATAAATTATTCTACAAACTGCATTGCATCCATAAAATAAAATTGTTCTAACCCACACCATCGTTAAAAGTCATGTCAATCTATTTATACAAACATATATAAAAAAAATTTAAAAATGAATAAAAGTTCGGGGGAAAATGTTACTACTCGGGGTTTGCTGGTGAAGAGAGTGGGGAAGAAGCCTGTTGAACTGCAAAGAGTGGGGTTGATGACGGTACTGAAGATGGGGTCGCTGAAGACGGGGTCGCTGTGGAAGGGACGACAGCTTGCTGGGAGAGAACCATTGTCGTCATTTCCTGAAACCTGGCATCCATATCCTTGCGCTGCTCTTCCATCAGTTTGCGATACTCAGCAATCATGGCTTGGCGCTGCTCCTCCAAACGTTGTGCGAACGCGGCCTCTTGCTGCTCCATGCGGGTCCGCAACTCTTCGAGCTCCTCAGATGAGCTTGTAGACCGCGCACTGGAGCAGTGACCGTCGTGCCTATCCCTCACTGTTGGGATGATGACCGCATGACCGAAACCGGGTTGGAATCTACCCTTTTGAGGCTTCTTCACGATTTGCTGCATGATGGGTAGCTCTTCCTCCACAGTCAACGGTGTGAAGACGGTAGGGGATGAATCCTCACACTCGGTCATCCTTGACTCACTCACCTTCTCCCGAGCCGCTTCCACAATGAGTTTGGCTTCTTCCTAATGAAAAATACAACAAGAAAGTTTGCATTAGACAAATATGTGGTAATACTGTATGAATTTATGCCATAAAAAAAATACCTAATATAAATATAATAATCTGCTCAAAAATTAAAGAAACTTACCACGCGTTTTACGTTGTTCTCGTTCTTGTCATTTTCCTTCGTGTAAGCCTCTATGTAAGCGTCAATGCTGGGAAGAAGGGATTTGCGGGCAAGCCAAAGTTTGGCCCGTTTCTTGAATGTCATACTACCCCCGTGGTGAGCGTAGACGTTCTTTTTCCGATTTGCAGTCCCACAATCGCTTAATAACTGCAATTATGTGTTAGAAAAACTCAAACATAAACTAAAAATTATAAAACAAAACTAGTATAGGGTGATATTGAACGGGAACATATTGTAGGGTACTAATAACATGAGAGAGATAAAGGGCATATCATAACAATAATATTAATAATGGAATTAAATTGAAAAGGAACAATAAGCTAAAAATGCATATATCACCTACACAAATTTCATATTTGTAAAACCTATTAGTTTTCGCATTTTAGGAGTTAGCTGCTACATTGGACAATAGTCTAGCATAACATAATGATGCTCTAGAGGGAACCTATTAGTTTTCACATTCTTAGTTAGTGTAAAACTTCAACATAATTCATTGTTTTAAATTTCAAAATTAGTATTAATTTGATTTTACTTAAATGTATTGTTTAAGGTTTAAGACTATTATAAATTTGAATTCAGTAATCTACAGAATAATTATTATTATCACGGAGAGATATGTAAAAAAAATCTAATTCAACAACTTTTTGATTACAATCAAATATTTTACCTTGAATTTCGTGGATTTAAAGTGGTCGACTAGCCACTGGAACTGCTCCGGACGTTCTAGAAACTCGAACGATGTGGACACTGCTACACCCGGGTTCTTCTTCTCCCATTTAAGGACCCACCTGTGTATCTCATACTTCCACTTCCTAAAACGGCTTCTGGCCGTTGACATGATGAACTGCAGCAGCTCCCCATGGTGCTCCCCAGGACAGAACTCAAACATACACTACACAAAAGGCAAACAATCAGAAATAAACTACGAAACCTAAATAAAAATTGTAATGAGAAGAAAAAATTAATACTACACTTACGGTTAACTGGTGGAACAGAAACTCCTGATCATCTTCAGGCAAGCTGTCGAAGTTAGGTTTGTTCATTGGCATGTACGTACAAATTGTTGCGCCAATGACCCTAACGACATCCCCCCGGTCCAGCGTGTCGGTTACTTCCTTCCCGTTATGCCCCAACTTGAATTTCCCCCCATCAGCCATCTCCTCCAGGCGACGTTGGAGGTTTTTGTTCGTCACCATGCCTCTTTTCCCCGTCTTTGCCTTCTTTTGAGGCCTAGACTCCTCTCCCTCCAACATAGCAGCCACATCATCATCGTCCAGGACTTCCTGAGGACAGCGGATGCTGGGTGCAGGCGGACGGGTGCTTGTTGTGGAGGCTGCCCCATCCACGCTACTGGTGGGGGTCCGACAGTCTCTTATGCGCCGATTGGGAGGAGCGCAAGCTGTAGACTGTGAAGAGGCGATCGTATTGCCTCCCGATTCAGATGGTTGTTGAGGGGTCTGAGGGTTGAACAAGAATTGGAGTCGGGTGAAGAACCGGGTGCTATTTTTCCTTCTCATACTGAAAACTCACATAACAAATAAATCAGTTAGAGAAACATAACGACTAAAATCATTATGTACACAACATTGTATCTAAATTCATTATCTAAGAAAGATTGTATCTACTACTGATCAATTTGAGGCATTCTTACCAAACCATTACCAAAACAAAAAACACAGATCTAGAAATGACTTGCAGTCTACATATCTACCAACTAAAAGCAGAAGAACAATCCCAAGGTAGAAAACGAAATCAATTCAAACCCTAAATCAAATCAAATCCTAAATCAATTCAAACCCTTAATCAATTCAAATCCTATATCAATTCTAACCCTAAATCAATTCAAACCCTAACTGAATTGAAACCCTAAATCCATACAAACCCTAAATCAATTCAAACCATCAATCCATACAAAACCTAAATCAATTCAAACCCTAAATCCATACAAAACCTAAATAAATTCAGACCCTAAATCAATTCAAACCCTAAATCCCAAAAAATGAAGAGAAAACGAACCTGTCAGTGTAGCCTCGTAGATGTCATTACTCGGAGATGAGGTCGGAGACGGGGGGAGGTCGGAGACCGAGATGGGGTCGGAGACGGGGGGAGGTCGGAGACCGAGATGGGGTCGGAGATGGGGTGGGCGATGAGGTTGGAGTCGGGGTAGAGGTCGGAGATGCTCGGAGTCGGGGTGAGGTCGGAGATGCTCGGAGTCGGGTGAGGTCGGGGTGAGGTCGGCGATGCCGTCGGAGTCGGAGTTGAGGCCGGCGAAGAGGTCGGAGTCGAAGGCAGCTCGCGTCTGTGAGGGAGAGAGAGATCGAGAGAGATGGAGTGACTGAGAGGAAATTAGGGCTCGAGGGCTTTATATAATACAATGCTTGCCGACGGATACAGATCCGTCTGTAAACATTATTATCTGACACGACGTCGTTGTTGCCACAACACTTAGCGAAAAATCGATTTGGCACGGGCCTACCGACGGATAGACATCCGTCTGTAGACACCCATTGACTGGTTTGACCAACTACCCGTCATCCTTCCCGACCCTCGTTGTATTCGTAATGGAATGCTAACAGATTTAATGGTTCATGCATGCTACACATAATTGTAAACGATAGGTATTAATATGAACATCTCCTACTCGAGCTAAACATGTTCGTATTTCATAGTACAATATCTATGCATTGAGCATTGTAAAAATGATCATTTCAATCAGTAAGTCTGTGTTTCGTTGTAATATTATGTAATCAACACCGTTCATGTTGTATGTAATGTTATAAAGATTATCCTTATGCCCAAAATCATGTGATCGAATGGTTGGAACATCCTGAACATTGTGGTCAACGATGTCGATGAAGTATGGTCAACCAGCTCTACCTACGGATATATGAAGCTCAGCTACGGATATAAGATCCCCAGGGTAAGAATTTCTATTCCTACTGATCTAACCCTATCCGTAGGTAAGGAATTAAATAAATATCAAATTGACTCATTTGGTACACATAATTCAATTAATCATCACAAATATGTTTGTAATATGATAAAAAAAATTAGGTATGTACTTTAGAATCCAAAAAAATGTTATTTTGATGTATTTTTGGACTTATTTTGTAATCAAAACAAGGGAAATGCTCTCTGTTCTTGGTGGTTGGATCCGTCGGAAAGGTTTAAGTCCTACCTGACGGATGGAACCCTATCCGTCGGTGTGGGTGACATATATTTTTCAAATAACTGTCTTTTCGTCTTTCAGAAACCACCTGCAATAACTAAATATGTGGTACACAAATAACAGTGTTACAAAAAACTGTAGTTATAGTAGGTTGTTGTAGTTATAACAGAGTTACACAATTAACATCTTTAATCAGAGTCGTTCCTCTCGTCATTGTTGTATCCATGACCAATATCACAGTCATCTTCAGTATCCTCGTCGACGTCGTCGTTATCCGCAACATCTTCGACCTCTTGCAGTTCCCCAACAGAATGAGGGACTTCATGTAGTACGGCTACAACTGGGCAAGAAGTTTCAGGCTGGATCTCTTGGTAAGGGGTGTCAACTTCATATGAAATTTCAGTCACAACCTTTTCGGAGATGAATAATCCTCTATGTGCGACCTTGTTCACGATCTTATAACCTCCACCTTTTTTCGGGTCATCGACGTAGAATATATGTTACATGCACACAAACGTAGAATATTAGTTATAAGTAAACTTCGAAAGTCGACAACTCACATAACAAATATGCGTTAATGAGAATTAAAACTTTCCTGTTTGGCCATGGTTGCGAGACAGAAAGCATCATCCTTATAAGCATTTGTGTTGGTATTTATCGATATCAAACCATTATCTACTATCACGGTATTCAAATCATACCATCGGCATTTGAACAAAACTATCGGCATCCTTCCCGTGTAGATAAGCTCGACTACGTATAACAACACACCGTAATACACAACATCGCCCTCTACTTCGAGCATTACTCCACAATTCTGTGATATTCTTCCCTTATCCCGATCTTCGGATAGGAATTTCACACCGTGTACGTGGCATTGTGCATAAAAATTGACTCTCTGCACATAACGACTCAAAGCCTTCGCCGCCGCATATTGTTGATCTTGGTCGGAATAAGGATCCATCTGGTAATTCAAAAAAAACAGAAATTACTAGAAACCCATGTGCAAGAGAATGGTTAAACCTAAATATATACACCATTTAGGTAGTTTTGCACTTACAGTGTCCTTGAACATTGTGCAGAATGTATCGATTCGATGATGTACACTGGTTGATTGCGGGTATTCACTTTCGTAATCCGCTATAAAATCTATCATCGTGGTCCGGAAAGCTTCACAATTCTGCATCACTGTCCAATGCGCAACTTTTTTTTCCCTCGTGGTTAATGTTGGCTCCCACAGCTGAATTGATGGGATTACATGGTTAGACACTATTTAAATACCTCATCTATCTAGCTTCTCCAGTTCGATGGTTCGTTTATCGAGGTATAAATTGATGAAGGTCGCACATTGGTGATTAATGTATGATTATGCGATGCAACCCTCTGGAAACCGGTGGTTGCGCACCCATTTTTTGTAATACACCAATTCACGTTCCATAAAGAACATCCAAGTATAGTGGACGGGACCGGTTTGTAAAACTTGAGACGGAAGGTGTTTACATAAATGTACCATGATAGTTTGGAATGTCGGAGGAAATATCATCTCCAACTTACTGAGAATCAAGTAAATATCTTCTTGCATCTGCTTCAGTTTCTTTTTTGAAATCTCCCTTGCACAGAGAGATTGAAAGAAATTTGCCAACTCACAGATAACGGTTTCCACGTGAGGTGCCACATACGGGCGTATAACGATAGGAAGTATACGTTGCAGCAACACATGATTGTCATGAGTCTTTAAGCCGAAAAAATTCTTATCCTTCAAGCTGATTTTGTTTTTCAAGCATCCTGCATAACCTGACGGATACTGTATATTCGCAACTTTTTCAAGCACTTCCCCACACTTCTCAGTCTTGATCGTGTAGTTGGCATAGGGTAAACAAGTCGTCCTACCTCTTGTTTGGGGCCACAGATCATTGTGCACATCTATATCCTGCCACATTTGTCTGGCTTTCAAATCATCTTTTGTTTTTCCTGGTAAGTGGAACAGGGTTTCAACAAGATTGTCGCAAATATTTTTCTCAATATGCATCACGTCTAATGCGTGCCTTGTCGTCAAAGATGTCCAGTATGGGAGTTCCCAAAATATCGACTCATGTGTCCAATACAACCTATCTTCGCCGCCCTTGGTCTTCTTTACAAACTTTGGATGTAAGGACATTATGGGAAACTGAATTCCCGATATTTCTTCATATATTTCATAGCCATTCTTTTGGGGACGGGATTTCCTTTTCTCTTGTTTCCCGTCGATTTTTTTATTCTTACGAAGAGCGTGATTAGCTGGCAAGTCCTTCCTGGCTCCAACGTAGTAAGTCTTGTTGCGACTGTGACGTGATTCAAGGTCATCCAAGAAAATTGGACATGCTTTGTACCCCTTTGTCTGTATGCCTCCCAACATTCCTAACCCGGGGAAGTCACTGATAGTCAATAATATTGTCGCCCGCATCTTGAAAGTTCGATTCTGGAAGGCATCATAGGTCACAACACCGTCAGCCCACAACTTTTGTAAATCATCAATCAAATGCATCATTAACTGATTCAGGCACTTACCTGGCGATTTAGGCCCAGATATCAATAGCGTTAAGATGTTAAATTCTTTCTTCATGCATGACTCCGGCGGTAGATTATAAGGCATCACTACAACGGGCCAAACACTGTAAGGGACAGCATTAGAACCAAATGGACTAAATCCGTCTGTTGCCAATGCAAGACGCACATTGGCAGCTTCATCTGCAAATCGCGGCCAGGTCTTGTCGAAATCCAAGCAGGCTTCCCCGTCAGCTGGATGCTTCAACTTATCCAGGTCGACTACTCTCTCCTTACTACGATGCCACTGCATTTTCTTTGCAATATCTGGCGAACTGTACAATTTCTGCAAATGTGGAATAATGGGGAAGTATCTCACCGTTTTCTTAGCCTTAGGTTTTCGCATGCCAACAGTTTTCTCGTAACGAGGTGAATCACATATGTAACAAATATCATCATCCGCATGAGGTCCGTCAAATAAGGTACAACCATTTTCACAAGCATGGTAAGTTTTATAACCCATCCCCACACTCTTCAACACCTTTTTCGCCTCTTTGAATGACTCCGGGTAGTGGTTGTCTTTTGGGAGCATTGTTTTATGCAACACACAAGACGATGTGAAAGCTTCATTGGACAATTGATATTTTTCCTTATGCACCATCAACTCCATGATCACTGTCAACCTATCTGTTGGCGCGTCTTTATACAACTGTTTTTTATGCGCTGCCAACATTTTTTTGTAGTTGTCTGCCGCTTCCTGTGCAACCGTTCTTTCAACATCATCAATTTCATCGTCACCCTCCACGAGTTCATCCATCTGTCCGTCGCAACGAAATGGGAACACATCTTCCATATACTCCCTTACCTGGATCATTTTGGACGTGCTCTTCATTTACAACAACATTATTGTTACTTGATGTCCCTCCAGTTTCCCAATTACTACTTCTACACATATTCCTTATGTCCGTCATCGAAGGCATGTGCACTTTTTCTTCGTGAAAAATCCACACATCGTAACCCCTCATCATCCCCTTCCTTAACAAATGCATATATATATATCGGGCACACATTGATAGTATGCATTCAGACAGCAACCACACGGACACCTATGTCGTTCCATATTCGGTACATTTCTCTGCATATATTCGATAAACAACCCTACCCCTTCTATATAACTTGAGTCATACTTACTCAAACTCATCCAACTCTTATCAATATATTCCTGATCAACATTCTATAATACGTAATAATATTGGACACAATACAAACACAAAAAGAATATAAATAGTGATGATTCGAAATATTGAAAAATTGGTTACGTACCATTCTCGTGTTTGAAGCAAGCAACACCTATAAGAACATGTGAGGAAGAGTTTTTGTGGAACAAATGTAGTGGAAGATGGGGTTGAGAATGAGTTGGGAGAGAAAAATGAGTTGGGAGAGGAAGAATGAGTTGGGGGAAGAAGAAGGGGGTGTAGAGATGGAAAAAGGGATAAAGAGGAAAGCAGATTCTGTGGTTGGGAGTAATACAGTTGTAACTGTACGCCGACGGATATGGACATCCGTAGGTAAACAATTATGTAATAAATAGATTTTTAATACGCCAGGTATTTGAAAAATATATGTTGACCAAACCGACGGATAGGGTTAGATCCGTAGGTAAAGTACTACTTACATTAGGGATATGCATCCGTAGCTAAAGGTTCATGTATCCGTAGGTAAAGCTGTTTGACCATACTTCATCGACATCATTGACCATAATGTTCGGGAGGTTTGAACCGTTCGATCACAGGATTTTGGGCATAAGGATAATCTTTATCACAGTAAATACAACATGAACGGTGTTGATTACATAATATCTCAACGAAAGACGGACGTACTGTAAAAATTATCATTTTTACAATGCTCAATGCATATATACTGTACTATGAAATACGAACGTGTTTAGTCTAACTAGAATATTTTCACAGTATTCTGCATAGTTACAAAATATGTGTGGCATACATGACCCGTGAACGTAACGTTCCATTACGAATACAACGAGGGTCGGGAAGGATGACTGGTAGTTGGTCAAACCAGTCAACGGTTTTTCACAGACGGATGTGTATCCGTCGGTAGGCCCATGCCCTAATATCCCTACTCGCACCATTTCGCTAAGTGTCGTGGCCAAAACGGTGTCGTTCCCATTACTAAGGCCTCCCGACGGATATGCATCCGTCGTTAAGCTGAAAGCTCTATATAACCCATGAACCCTAATTTCCCCTCATTCCTGCGCCTCCTTTCGTTCAGACGCTTCCCCGAACCCTCTCACTGTGCTCCGGCTTCCTCCGCGTCCTCTGGCGTCTTCCCTCGGCCTCCAGCCTCGTCCCTCGCCTCCGGCGTCCTCCCTCGTCCTCCGACGTCCTCCCTTTCACTTCGTCACATCAGGTAAGTCGTGGGTTTGTTAATCATTTTTGGTGTATTGTTGTTGAAATGAGTTTGTGTATTGTTATTCAAATGTATATATGAGTTTGTGTATTGTTGTTGAAATGTATAGTGTTACATCATACATTTAGGAATAGTTTCATAAATTTTGCAATAGTTTCAGAAATGTAGAAATCAATGTTCTAAAAATCCCGATTAATTCCCGACTAATTTGATTAAATCCCGAATAATCCCCATTTAGTCCCCGATTAATCCTCAAAAGGCCTTAACTACTGCCTGACTAACGCCTAGCGATTTTTAGAACCTTGGTAGAAATATAATAGTTTCAGAAATGTAGAATAGTTTCAGAAATTGAGAAATGGAATAGTTTCAGGAATGTATAATAGTTTCATAAATTTAGAAATATTTTCATAAATTAATCAACGTTTAGAAATAGAACCTGAAATTTATAATACGCTATGTTTATGTTGGAATATAAATTTGAATCTTTAGGGTTTGAACTTTGGAAATTTATGCAATAATCCCTTTGGTTTGCACATGAATCGTAAACTTAGCATCCATAAGGAATTCTGCAATTATTAGTTTTGTATTCTGTATAACTACAATTATTAGAGTAAATAACATTATGAAATACAGTTCATGACTGCATGTATATTAGGTTTTCATTTCGATAGATGAAACCAATAGCAGTAGTGTTGGGGAGAATAGCCTAACTGAGGTAGATCCCATTGATGAAGAAGTGCCAGTAGTGAGGGATGTAGACTGAGAGAAATCAATGAATTTAGTCATGAGCAAATTGCCTAGGGGACTTTCTTCGGTTCGCGAGGCAGAGACTCACATGTATATAAGGCGTCTGATTGCAGCAGAAGGAGCTAGAATTAGAAAGAAAAGGGCAGAACGAGATAGGCTCGCCGCTGAGAGACAGTCTGCTGAAAGTGCTAGACGGACGACGTCTGTGGGATCGACTTCCAAGCGTCCGTAGTTTACTGCTACTTAGTATATGAACGATGTTTAAATTAGGTTATATGTATGTATGAATTTTATGACTCGGTAATTAATGTCTCATGCTAATACTTTTTATGAATGGTAATATTTGTATGGTTATTATGTTTTGAGTGGTCGGGGTTGATTTAAATTTGTTTCTGGTATATTCGTTTTAATATTGTACTAAGGTTTGCTTTCATTTAGTCATGGATGCCCGAAGTAGCGTAGGGGAAAACGAGATACTCCCAGAGGACGAATATGATGGACCACGAGAGGTTGATCTCCATGCTGAGATGATGCGATTGTTCAACAACATTCCAAGAGAGTCATTGCCACTCACGAGAGCGGTAGCAGCAGCTCGGATGAGGTTACGGGGCCGCATTAACCGAGAGGGACAAAGGATTGCGGCTGAAAGAGCTGCTGAAAGAGAACGACTTGCTGCTGAAAGAGCCGCTGAAAGAGCTGCTGCAATAGCTAGGTTGGAGGAAAGATCTAGGCGTGTTTATGCACGTGTTGCTGAGATGAGTACAGCTGATGGAGCCACCTCCATGCGCAGCCCGGAGCATGACGCAAGGGTGTACGTGCAGTGGCTGAAAGACAACATGAAGCGCGCGTTCGAAGACTAGACGCCCTTGCTAGAATATTATTGTATTAGTAGTTAACTATATTGTGTTAATTAAGGATAACTTTTGTTTCAATATCACTTTATTATATGACTATGGTTTAATGTTTTAACGAGTGTTTTACTTTTTCTTACTTCATTCATTAAGTGTTAGTGTTTATGAATACTACTTCCGTATGGTTTGCCTTAATTCTTTGGGATTACTTATAATTGTAATTTGTTGGTTGAGTCAGGATGGAACCAAACTTTAATTCGCGACTCGAGAGTAGGTGATGTCGTCGTGAAAATGCAGGAACAATAGTTCAAATACCTACTCCCCAAAGAGGCAACGTTGCGGCTTCCCCAGCGTGGCTGCAACAGTATGACCGCATAGTGCAGGAAGGACATCAACGATTCGATTACATTGAACGCCTGATGCGTGAGAAAGGTGATGACCTTCCTCCACTACCTGATGGTGTAGGCCCGCTGCAGAGACCTCCGTTGTTGGACGAGGTTCATGAGAATGACCTTGAAGCTATAGAGGAGCCTGTTTGGTTTAGACGTTTTGTTGAATGGATGGAAGATTTAAAGGCAATGCAAGAGCGTGCTATCTCAAATCTTCTTGCTTCGTAACTCTATCATTATGCGTTTCTGTATATTTTTTTTCTGAGCAGAATTGATACTCGTTTATGTATTTTGTTGTATAAGTGTTCGACTATGTATTTTGTTGTTTAACAATGTACTTTTACAAAATACATGGTAGTTTAAATGTGTTGTGCTTATATACCGCTTGTATAATACAAGATCATGTATTATATCGATATTTTCATCACGATGACTATAAATGTTTTCGGAAATAGTTTGTACACTGGCTCACTAGACCAACGGATAAAACAATCTTCAATGACAGATAAAGCATCCATGGGTAAGGATTCCACTTGCTTGACGGAAAAAGTATCCGTAGCTAGGCTTTACACACTCCACATACGGATACAGCATCCGTAGGTAAGGCTTCACCACCTGCCAGACAAATACATGCGAACTTTTCCACGGAAATTCTATCCGTCAGCAAGGTTTGAAACCTTGCCTACGGATGTGGTATCCGTCTGTGAAGATTTCACCTGCCTGACGGATACTATAGACCTTTTCCACGGATATTATATCCGTCAGCCAGGTTATAACCTGGCTGACGGATGGGCCTATCCGTGGCCAAGGTCCTAAATCTTTAGTGACAGATACTTTCTATCCGTGTGCCAAGCCCAGTTCTGCAGTAGTGGATTAATGCCTTCTTTCTCGGCATCACGTCATCGCCGGAGCTCTAAAGCTTTTGTCCATGGGTTGCTGGCGGAGGTGACTGCGGCTTTTGGATCAGTCGTGACGGCGCTGATTCAGAAGGTGCAGCGGCTAAGGCAATTGAGGTTTTGAACGAGTTCAAAATTGACGGGTACGTGCTTTTTGTTGCCATGGCTTGGCATCGTCGGACATCAGCAGCTCCGGCGACGAAATATGGTATGCCAAGGGGGTGCTCTGTTTATGGTGGTCCGAAACAGAGCATCCAACAATGAAACACAGAGGTTGTTCAGGGCTCTCTGGATACGCATGTGGGTGGGGTGGTCGAGCTCGTTTCAGAGGAGGAGAAAGTTCAAGCGGATTCAAATCCTCTGACTGAGATTGGATTCGATCCTGTTAGGCATGATCTTCTCGCATCAGATCTTGATACGATCTCGTCCAAAAAATTGTGTTGGTTTGATTCCGACCCTGGCGGGGTGTTAACTAGGGATTGTGTTGCAGAAAACAACGTTGGTAATGTTGTTGGGCCTGAACAAAAGTCAGGCGGGTCTGGGCCTGCTTTGGAGTCAAGTGGGCCTGCTTCTGGGCTCACTCAAGTCCAGCCCTTTTCTCAACAATTGATAGTCTCGGATCAGGTTATTGGTGCGGCTGATGGCCAACCTACACAGCAGGAACATTCCCCGTCGAAGGACGCTCTAAAGCGGGTGAGTCGTCCTCCAAAGCATCTAACGGAAGTTTACACTTTGACGTGTAAACCAATTGTATCTTTGGATCGGGAGAGATATGTTCGGCCTGTCGATATTGGGAAGCAGGTTGAGCAAATCGGCAAAGGAAAAACTCAAGTCACAGCTTCGTCTCATGGTACTGATGCATGGACTGCAATTCGTGAGTTGGCTGCCAAGAAAAAGAATGTGACGACTCATCGTTGATGGAGTTTTTTTCTTTTTTCTTTTTGCTCCTTGTTTTTCTTTTTTAGAAAAAGCTTAGCCTTTGGCTCCCCTTACTGGAGCCCCTTTGTTATCGTTGGTTGTTACCCTGTTTCTTCTTGATTCAGGGCTTTCTGATTCTTTTCGGAATCAGTTTTAATAAATTTTTCGAGCTTATCAAAAAAAAAAATCATGCAATGTCAAATTTGTTCTTCTCAAAAAGTTCAACTAAGAGATATGACTTAAAAAAAATGGTCAACTAGGGTTATGAAGCGGGTTTTGTCTACCGTTTTATAATCCTAGATGAAGTTGAACCGGAAATTATGTCTCTCTATCTCCTTCTAAATATTAAATCAAACAAATCAAATCCCAAACCTAAACCATTAGGTTGAACAAATAAAAACCTTAATCCACTATTATGGTGGTGCGGTGCTCCTCGATGGATCTGGTGGTGCTCAATGACTCATTGCAAAATTTGTGACTCACCACAACTATCTCGAGGATACCAACGAAACTCCTCTACAAACTACACATCCATTTCTATGAAGAAGATGGATCAAATCATCCATCATCTTAAATTTTATTGTACAAGGGATTTTCGCATTTCGCATTAAAACTTAAAATTCTCATCAATGGTGACACTGACACGGAGAAAATACTACCACTCAACGTTTTGAAGTTCACTGTTATAACATGATTTAAGTGCATAGTATACCCGTGAGCTTGTTTACTCATCGGAGCTGGAGGGATTGAACATTTCACAGTAAACAAAAAAAAACTTCAATGCTTAGTTGGTGTTTCAATGACTAGAGGTACACTATCAGTTGAGCAGGTGGTGGATCCACTGCTCAAGGACTGGCGGAGAGCCATACCATGGCCTGAGTTGGTCGTCTGAGCCAACGGGCGAGTGGTAAACTCCATCCAGGCTTATGTTCAGTGCACCTTCCAGATGTGCTGATACCTCCGGCACAACTCCATCGCCCCACACATCAGCCTCTCCACAAACCTGATACGACATCATGTTTATGATATTCTCCAACCCATTTGCAGATTAGGGGAATGCAAATACCTGTTTGTACCCTTGCCCGACAAAGCGAGCACGCAATGTTGTTGAAGTTGATGCTGAACTGCTCGTTTGATTCATGACAGCAACCTCGGGAAGTGGCTCGTCGTTGCTGATGGGAACAACAGGCTCGAGGTCTGTGGTTGAGTTGCCAAAAAGGCGAGCCCCTTGAATGTACCTGAAGGTAATAGCCATACTCTACAGTCAAATAATCCTCTAATTTCATGATTCCAAGGTCCTCAGAAATTCAGAATTTTTGTAGAGCCAAATTTCAACAATTGAGTTTACCTTCCTGCAATACAAACATATCTGAGCTGAGGAGTGTAAACAGCTTTTGGGCAATGTTCCTCGACATAGTACAAAAGACCCCTCGTTTGGTCAATGACCCCCGGGGAATCTCTAGGAGGGGGTCTTGGGAAAAAGAAACAATCAAAGTCATAGTTATATTCACAATGGAATTGTAATGACTAACAGAACTGATGAACAAATTGGGTAACCTACAGGTGGGGTGTTCCAAGAGTGAGTAGCAAGGAAATATTGGAAGTCCCGAATTCTTTCAAGTAAACCCGTGCCAGCCATCCTCCCGCCGAGTGTCCAATCAAGGACAAAGTTTCACCTAGAACAAAACATTACATACGTTAATTGATGTGGTTTGTCTTGAAATGGAACCAAGTACCAAAACAAAACCTTACCTGGTGAAAGCTCCTTGGCCTCCTGGACAGCTTCCTCCACCCTTTTCAAATACCTGGTAAGGTCATAATTGAGCAACAGATCAAGAAACCTGTGAAACAAGGACCAAACAGGTAATGGAAAGGGAGAGGGGTTATAACCAGTCGAGGACAGGTTTGGGGCGGAGAGTGCCGCGCCAGTAATTGGGGTCGACTAAACCAGCAGCATTCCTGAGCCAATCAATTCTGGATACATTGGCAACAACAGAGGGCACACCATACTGTTTCAAGCTTGTCTGTAACTTGAGATAGTCACTGGAATTGTTCCCTAATCCCTGCAATTGTAACCACAAAACCAAATGAACCCAATTCACACACAAGACAAGAGCTAGCTATCATTCACAATCTGTAAAAGGAGAAGCTAGTTAGTTAACTGGAAGAATGATGGCTGGACGGTGATTAGAGCAAGTGGAAGAGTCCTGAATTAGAGAAGATGATGATGATGATGATGATGATGCAGAGGTACAGAAACAGCTTCTGGGTTTGGGTTTTGGTTTCAGGGTCAGTGGTGGAGCTAAAGCCACAGCCATACCCACAACCACCAATTGCTCAGCTGGGTCAGGTTCAGGGTGATTGACTCATGACTGTTAACAGCCACAAACATATATCTATATAGGTATGCAATATAATGCCCAATAGCTGGTTTTTCCACAATTACACTTTTTTTTTTACAGAACGTAAATGTAAGAAATATCGCAGTTCCAGATCGATCAGCATAAGAGTATCAAAATTCAAAATTGGTATCATACGTCTTCTGGGTTTTTCAGATAAGACGGAGCTTACCGGCACTGCCCTAGCTTGAAGATTGAGGAGAGGGATCGAGCCCAACCCAGTTGAGATTGGAGAAGACGAAGCCAGGTCAGAATCAGATGATGATAAATTGCTCCAACACCAACACGACGCCGCTTTTCGTTTTTATTCCAAGGGAGACACCAAATAAAATAAAAAGAAAAATACAGCATTAGCAATTTAGCAGCTGAGCTAGTGAGAAAAAATGTCTGCTTATCGGTGCTTGTTGAGTAGCTACTACTATCGCGCGAAGGGAGCTTTGCCCCCAATCGTAACTACCAGACCTTCTCATCCTTGTCATCTTCGTCGTCGTAATCGTCTTCTTCTTCACCGTCGCCTTAATTACAGCATTAGCAGCAGAGTGAAGGAAGTGGAAGAGGAGGAGATTGTGGAGTCGGAACAATTTGGATGGCGGAGCCCAAGCTTGGTCGCTCTAGAATACGCCGAACTCAATCTCTCTCCCAATTCTTCTCAGGTTAGGAACCATCGCTAATGAAAGCAGAGTTTACATTGATTTTACTCAATTGAAAGCTCTAAGCCAAAAGGGGTTTCGATTTTGTATGCAAAGTTTTGAACTTTATTGTCAATGCAGGAATTGGGTGCTCTTAGAGTGAGGCAACATGTCAACCCTCTACGCTCCTCTCTTTCTGTGAGTTTGTATTCATATTCCTTGTATCTATGATTCTATATTGTGTTGTTTTGCTTGCTGTTTGCTCATATTTACTGTATAAGATGAAACACTGCACAGAAAGCTGCTTTCATTTTGTTAATCTGAGTTCTGGCTCCATATAATTTCGTCTGGATGATCAATAGATGCCTGCACCATTACCTGATTGGAATGAAGTTTTCAGGGACCCTAAATTGCCTCTCACGGTTGATATTGGAAGTGGTAAGTTACCCAACACTCTTTCTTCAATTATATGCACACTCTTCAGTTCCAGGACCAATGAGTTTCCAACTGGTGATAATAATTGGGATCGTAACATACCTTAGTTGTTTCAAGTTCCAAATGTAATCTCTGAAATGAGTTGTGTGGTCTGCTTACACCGAACCGAGTCTAAGAACTGAATTCTTGTGACCAAGTAGTAAATTTAGGTGAGCTTTGGCAAGCCTTCTTTGTGTTACATGATTACTGTGTTCTTTCTATTTGTTAAAAACCCGGTTTATGGTTTGTTGTTGCCACTAATAATGTTGAAAGTACTCAACTTGTAGCGTGTTTTCTTAACTGAAAATGGTAAATTCCCAGGTAGTGGTAGATTTCTTTTATGGCTCGCGAAGAACAATCCCAATTCTGGAAACTATCTGGGCTTGGAAATTCGAGATAAAGTATTATACAATCCCCTCGATATATTCCTTCAAAATCATTTGCTTCTTGTCTTCACAATCTTCTAAAAACATCTCTACGCCTTTTCCTATTTGATTATAATGTTTTATCTCCATGGCAGCTGGTCAAGCGTGCAGATATTTGGGTCAAAGAGCTAGCACTTAATAACATGTAAGGTTCTGGAACTTCATTTTATGAGAACATACTTATTACTGGGAATTTTATGCTGGATGAGTTGAAATAAATTGCAGACATTTCATATTCGCAAATGCAACAGTTTCTTTCGAACAACTTGTTTCAACTTACCCTGGACCACTCACCCTAGTTTCAATCTTGGTGAGCGCACACAATTCTTGACTGACCGGACAGTCTCTTCTAAGTTATTTTATCCATCATTAGCTGTATGATCGAATGATTATCGGCTTTTCATGTATATGCAGTGCCCAGACCCTCATTTTAAGAAAAGGCATCATAAGAGAAGGGTTGTGCAGAAGCCTTTAGTGGATTCTATTATAAAGAGTCTGCAGCCCGGAGGAAAGGTGTGCCTCAATGCTTAACATTTCACTTGACAATATTGTGAATACTTTCCCTAATGAATGTTTCTTCTTTTGGTCACGGACACTGATTAACCATTGATAATATGATTATTTACTATCCTTGTTAATGAGATTTTGCTTGCATTACTTGTTAGTTTCATCAAGTGTTTTTTTATACTTTTGTAAGTTATTATAGTCAAGGGATAATCCCAAAAGCTAACCTCCTTTAACTCTACCGTTTTGGAGGAAAACACCTAACCACCTTTTCTGTCAAACCTAAATGACACCTTTATTTGCAATTGTTATAACACCGTCATTTTAGACATGAATTTTTTGGCATATACTAGCGGTTAGTTTATGCAACAAAAAAAAATGTTAGTTGTCAAAAACTACCCTAAAGTATTGTTTACAAACGAAAACATACATAAAGTTTTGTCCACACTTTTAGACTACGCTAAAGTTTTGTCCACCGACTTCCGTTAGAATGTAACAGGTTAATCGTCAAAAACTACCGTAAAGTATTGCCCACACAACTATAGAATGCATTATGAATTGCCCACACAACTTTCATTTGCATTATGTATTGCCCACAAATCTATTGAATCCGCGAAGAAATGCCCAGACCATTCATTTTGAATATTCATCACAACTTCTCCCTGGTACGTTTTTCTAACGGAAGCCGGTGGGCAAAACTTTAGTGTAACCTAAAAGCGTGGACAAAACTTTAGTGTAATCTAAAAGCGTGGACAAAACTTTCGGTATGTTTTCGTCGTGGACAATACTTTGGGGTAGTTTTTCACAATTAACCCAAAAAACGGTCGTCTACGATTTGTTGTTGCAAAACACGGATAGTAGGGGGCAGTTTTGGAGGTTATCCAAAGAAAAACTGAAAATTCATCGGGGCATTTCGGACATTTCTAGTCAAAATTTGACGGAGTTGTAACAATTGCAAATTAAAAAAAGTTTGGGGTTACTTGTTGACAAGAAAATGGGGTACGGTGTGTTCCTGCGACATAAGAATGAACTTATGATGGGTGATTTTGGTAGGAGCACCCGTGTTATACCTTGTAATCCAACCATCTATCAAATATCTGCATTAAGATGATATATTAATTTTTCCTATTGAATACTCAACTTGTGGACGAGTTTGGCTGAAGGTCTATGGATGTATCTGGAACAGGTATTTATGCAGTCCGATGTGCTTGAAGTTGCACTTGACATGAGGAACCAGTTCGATGCAGAGGCCGACATGCTTCAGCATATTGATGAAGTGGACTCGGGCGTAGCTTGTGATGGTGAAGGATGGATATCAAGCAACCCTATGGGGATAAGGACGGAGAGAGAGATCCATGCACAGTCTGAAGGTGCTAAAGTTTACAGAAGACTGTACCTCAAGAAGGTTTAGAGAGGTTCCTCTAATTTCATGTCTTCAAAAGTTTTCTTAATTTTTATGTCTTAAATTATTTTTGTTCATTTTTTGTAACCATACTATGTATATTACTGTTCTAATTTGTTATCATAGCTCATTTTTGTTATGCTGAAAATCATATTGACCAGACACCCACGAAGCATCATTTTGGTGTCATGTTGATTCCATTAATGTAAAGTCGAATATGTAGGTTATCAAATTAGAACTAAATAGATGGTTGAAAAATTGCTCAAACTACAATAGCCAAGAAAATTGCTTCAGCATCATTTTTGTGAGATGGTATATTGAGGGCTCCAATTATATCTATCGATTCAAGCAAGAACTGATTCTGATAGGGAAGTGATATAAAAATATCATCAACATCACACGAACTCATCAAAAACATTATGACTAGAGATGGTACTTGTGAAAATGGTTTTGCCAAATCAAAATGTGCTTTCTTTGTTGTAACACGTTTTCAGGAATTTCTGAATAAGAATATTAGGTCAATTACGCGTACAAGCAAAACATCATAATGGGCATTTTTTGGCTTCTTGAATAAGAATTTCAGCAACAACAAAAAGAATCACTCGTTTATTCCACCCAAAATGATAAATATCCGTCCATTTTTATTGCTGTAATGGTGAATCTAGAAAGAGGGACAGAGACAGGATATTATTCTATAAGAATAGTTATAATGGTAGTAATAGTAATCCAAAAAAGCTGGCCTCAGCGTCCAATTAACGCTTCTATTTAAAATTTTAAAAGTATTGAGCTACTTCTTTGTATATATATATAGGGATCGATGGAGGGAAATTTTAAGAAGCAAGCAAGTGCAGATTTCAAACTGGTAAGTAACCTCCTTTGTTCAGTTTGGTTCTTTTCTCAATTTATGCTCACTGCAGTGTAATCTCAATTAATCCCTTAGTACTGATTCATAGTGCTTATGATTTCTCAAGCTTGAGACAAAATTATTTGTCTTGAAATTTAGATGTGTTATTGTTTGTTTGTATGTTGTGTGCAGTTGTGTTGAAATGACGGGCTCTAGCGATAGAGGCGTGTTTTCACATTACGGAGGCGGGTATAGTGCAGGAGGGTATGCTAGCAATGGATGCCCTCCACAGGGCTATCCTGCAGCTGCCTACCCTCCCGCAGCTGGATACGCTCCTGTAGCGTATCCCCCCTCGGGAGGGTACCCTCCAGCACCGTGCCCTCCTATGGGAGGACACGGATACCCTTCATCTGGCTATGGCCATCATTCAGGTACATAATTCATTTTCTTTATTGCATATTATTTTAGTTTTTTTTTTATCAATAATGTTGTTCCTCCGGCTGATGGGAGAAAGAATGCTGCAGGAGGTCATGGGCATAGTATGGGAGGAATGTTGGGAGGAGTAGTTGCAGCTGGGGCGGCCGCCTTCGGAGCTCATCAACTATCTCACGGCCATCATGGTGGTCACGGTGGTTACGCCTATGGCCACGGCCACGGGGGCTACAACGGCTATGGTCATGGGAAGTTCAAACATGGCAAGTTTGGAAAGCGCTTTGGTCATGGCAAGTTCAAGAAATGGAAGTAATTCTTATAAGACACTAACACACTACTTGAGCTGGATCTTGCCTCTCAATAATAATCATTTGGGCTTTGTTGTTGTTTCTTCCTTCTGCTTGCTTGAACTAAGAATCGTATGTTGTATTGTTATGTTGTTGTCGCGTATAAGCCCAAATTTAATATAAGTTCCTTAATCATATTGTTCTAAGATTATTTATTTGTGTGTTCGAGTGAATTTTATGTATTCACTTGAAATCTACTATGTTCTATTTTGAACATTTTGATGCATGTTCAAATAGGTAATGTAGTTGATGAGATATACATGTATATTTATGTTAGATTAGTTAATGGGATAATTTCACCTCAGTACCTTAGATCTTTCATATTTCATTTAGAGTACCCTAAATCTTTTTTGTGTCACCTCAGTACCCTAAACTTTCATTAATTCATTTAGAGTACCCTAAATCTTTTTTGTGTCACCTCGGTACCCTAAACTTTCATTAATTCCATTTTAGTACCCACCGTTAACTTTACATATGATTTTCCATCCAAAACATGTAAAATGACCATACTACCCCTCACCAACAACCAAAATTATGGTAAAGTTACCGGTGGGTACTAAAATGAATTTAATGAAAGTTTACGGTACTAAAATGGAATTAATAAAAGTTTAGGGTACTGAGTTGGCACAAAAAAGATTTAGGGTACTCTAAATGAAATATGAAAGATTTAGGGTACTGAGATGACACAAAAAAGATTTAGGGTACTCTAAATGAAATATGAAAGATTTAGGGTACTGAGGTGAAATTAACCCTTAGTTAATCAATAAAATTTATATGATTATTCGTGTTCACATATTAATCTCAGCTTATAATCGTTTTTATTTTAGACGAAAGAGACCAAAATTATGAAAGTTTACATAGGAACAGAAGAATAGTGGTAAAGAAAATCTTTCGAGGATAACTCGTATCTAATCCTCTATTAGTAGTCGAGGCATGTCGGGTACATGAAAACATCTTATAGGAAACCAATAACGACTAAAAGGAAGTAAAACCAACTCCGGCTCAACCTTAGTCCGACTATCGAGGCCTGGAAGCGTGCGGACCCTCCTACGATGATCACTAAACTCTGGATGATGCGTTTGGATCAGGAAAGGAACGCTAGAATTGGTGGAAGAATCCCATACGAGGTATGGCTGTCATTCTTCCAATACAACCTGAGACCCTGAAAGGGCCTCATGGGTTTCGCGAGGTTGTTTACCAGCCCTCGCTTGATCTTCCTTCTGTGGGTCTTTCACGTGCATCGTCTTCCTGGTGAGGGTCTTCCGCGACACTAGTCCATCTGAGAGGTCATCGTGGGAGATGGGTCGCGTCGTCCCCTATACCCAAGGATATGCAATATCATTAAAGGTCACCGAGCCCTCCTTTGTATCCAGAACTGCACGGTCGAGCCAAGTATGAAGGTGGTCCCCTCTAGGTGTAGGTAGGATATTGGGCATCACCTTCCTCCCAGGCAGCTGCAGTGAAGAGAAACCATAGGGTACCATTGGAGTGTTGGGTCTCGAGGTAGGGTTGGAGATGAACCAACTCGCAGCGGAAAATCAATG
This sequence comes from Erodium maritimum, assembly GCA_963921825.1. Classification (NCBI taxonomy): domain Eukaryota; kingdom Viridiplantae; phylum Streptophyta; class Magnoliopsida; order Geraniales; family Geraniaceae; genus Erodium; species Erodium maritimum. The sequence continues at coordinate 48,655,599 of OY997594.1, read as the reverse complement.
AAAACCAAGAGACAATTAAAACCATGAAACAACTAACAAAGAATGGATTAACAAGAGAAAAATTCAGCACTAGTTCTTACCAAAACAAGAACACCGGTTAACGAATGATTGGCTTGAGTCTCCAAGACGCCTACGTATCCACATGGGAATCAAAGCCACGTAGTTCTTCTCTTTGAGGACTCAAGAACACAAACATGGAGGTGGAAACTAGCCAAACCCGAAATGGCCATGGAAGAGGGAGAGAAAATGTGTTTCCTATTCTTGTCTTGTGTTTGTTATGTTGAAAAAAGATGACTTAAACATAACAAAACCCATACTTGTCCAACTAAAGGCATGGGACAAGTATGGTGTCAAGTAAGGTGTAAATAGGACAAAGTATGGCAAGACAAGATTGGGTTAGGTGGTGAATCACCAACACCTTAATCTTTGTCTTGCTTACTTAGTACTAATTAATCAAGACTTGATTAATTAGTTCTATGGGCCTTGGTTGCATGGGCCTTTCATGGGCCTCTTGGAACATGGCCCGTGGCCATTTCTAACGAGGTCCCGTGATTCGCTCATCGCCTCCAAGCCTTCCATACCGGAAATGTCCAACATTATCCGACGCGATCAATCCCAAGACTCCAAGCCTTGTCTCGATCCGTAAAGTCCTATTCACGTACGGGCACATGACCCAAAACCCAGTTTTGGTCATGTCCCGAGACAACTCCCTTTTGGCCATTCTCCATAAATGTGTCAATGAGTTTCATCCTCCGGTGTGACCCTTAGGTTTATGCATGTCAATAGATCAACGTAAAATCCCATTTTACTTGATCCTATTTAAGTGGCAACTAACGAGACTTTAGTATTGCCTGACACTGCATAACGAATCGACCCTGTCGATTCTAACCTTTCCGTCATCCCTGTCATTATCCTTTTATCTCCGATATCCTGATTGAGATAAGGCATAGAGCCGTCATCCTTATTATTCTCAATCACCGTTCCTTGATATGTGAGATGACTGAAGATATGATACCCAGTATCATGTGCATGGCCATGCTATTCTTCCAGTCACTCTCGATCAAGTGGCCGAGAACCGATATCTTTCCCATACCTTAGTATGAGGGATAAATCCCTTAGCCGTCTTTCGTGTCACTCATGTAGCCCGTCCCCAAGCCAATCCTGGCCGTTATGGAAGCCCTGTTATGGACAACGTTAGGCTCAGGTCAAACTCAGTTGTTGACTACATAGCGATCACAAAGACTCCTTGGTCTAAGGATACATGACAAGCTACAACACTGAATATGTTCATGACTTAATCTATGGCACATATTCAGGGCGGGTCGTCCAATATCATGTCCCACATGATATCTATGATCAGACTCCGGAATCCCATTCCAATGACTAACAGAACGTAAGCCATAAAGAGCCATCTTTCATACTAGTCGCTTGTAGTGAAGCTTTGTTGACTAGGGACCCATCGAGTGTGATCTATCTCGATCTATGGTTCTATTCGCATGGTGGGCATAGATTAGAGCACACATCGATATATTACCCCAACACATAAGTAATATAAAGCCGCTTTAATTTTATTGCTAACGATGATATATACATTTGGACATTTAGGATTGAACTACGGGCACTAAGACTAACAATCTCCCACTTGCCCTAGTTCCAATCTAAACTCCAATATGTCCCCATCGACTTTACATGTCTAACATGTTCAGGCAGTGACACTGCCTTAGTCAAAGGGTTGGCTATGTTATCATCTGTTGCAATATCGGTTATCTTCACTTCACCTCAGTTCAATATTTATCTGATGAGGTGGATACGCCGCAGTACATGTTTGGATTTGTTATGCGATCTAGGCTTTTAGCTTGCGCAATGGCCCTTGTGTTGTCGCAAAATGGATTCACCGGACTGGATGGGTTTTTAATTACACCCAGCCCTGCCATGAATTTCCAAATCCACATAGCCTCCTTAGCTGCCTCTGCAGCATCCATGTACTTGGCCTCTGTCGTAGATTCGGCAATGGTATCTTGCTTTACGCTTTCCCAGCTAAAGCTCTGCCATTCAGCGTAAACACATATCCTGATTGACTTCTAAAGTCATCTGGATTTGTCTTGGAAAACTAGCGTCTACTCATCCTTCGACGACTAGTTCAGCATCATCTTTCCCCCGGGTTAGAATGATGTCTACTGGTACAACATAAGGCTTACGAGACGTCTGTTCTCATACATGTCATGGCATATATGATCGATCCTGCCCCCAGGCGCATAGGATTTTCATCATCCTTTTCAGCTCATCAGGTGTCTTAGGACACTAAGTCTTGCTGAGATGAATGCCATGACTAGTGGGTAAGAGTTCTTTCTTTGAATCGAGCATTAAGAACCTACTCAATGCCTTGTTCACATAGGTTCCCTGACTTAAATCCAAGACCCTCTTGGTGCGATCTCTACATATCTTAATCCCTAAGATATAAGAAGCATCGCCTAAGTCATTTATTGAAAAACACTTCCTCAACCAAGCTTTAGTCTCGTGCAAGGTTGGGATGTCGTTTTCAATGAGAACCAGAAAGGTAATCTTGCTCCCACTAGCCTTCTTATAAACGCAAGATTAATCCTCGTTCTTGATTAAGCCAAATCCAATTACAGCTTCATCAAAACGAAGGATCCAACTCCGAGAAGTTCGTTTCAATCCATAAATGGATTTCAACAACTTATAAATCTTTCCTTTATTCTTCGGATCGTCAAAACCTTTGGGCCGAGACATACAAACGTACTCAGTCAAATTTCCATTTAGGAAAGCGGTTTTGACATCCACTTGCCATATCTCGTAATTATAATACGCAGTTATGTCAAGAAGAATTTGGATCGATTTTGACCATAGCCACTAAGGAGAAGGTTTCCTCATAGTCAATCCATGCCTATAACCTTTCTCCACCAGTTGAGCTTTGTAGGTCAGAGGGTTGCCGTCCATGTCCATCTTCACCTTGAAGATCCATTTGCATCCGATGGTCCTCACACCATTGATGGGATCAACCGGTTCCCAGACTCGGTTGTCCGACATAGATTGCATTTCCTCCCTCATGGCTCCCAGCCATAACTCGGAGTTGGGCCCATCCACGACTTCCTGAAAGGTGGCTGGATCATCGTGATCCACCATGACTTCATTGTCACCTCCGGATACCATATCTTGGAGGTGGAAGATTGATCCTTTCAAATCGTCTTGGACCTTCCAGAATTGTAACAGGAATTGGTTCTTACTCTACGACAATCTCTGACTCCTTTCTACTGGGTTGTCAATTGGTTTAGACAGATCTGTACCATCCTGAATTTCTTCGAGATGCACAGTCCTTCCAATGACGTCTTTGGAAACAAAACTTCTTTTCCATAAAGACCCCACCCCAAGCGACGAACACCATGTTCTCACTGGGATTGTAGAAATAGTATCCCCTTGTTTCTTTGGGACACCACACGAAGGTGCATATCTCAGATCTTGGTTCGAGCTTAGTCGAAACCAAATGTTTCACATAAGCCTCGTAACCACAAATCTTTAGGAAGGACAAAGCGGGCATCATCCCGTACCATTTTTTAAAATGGTGTCCCTTCCACACCATTCGTCGAAGCCCAATTCACTATGAATGCGGTCGTCTCTAGAGCAAAACCCCTAAAAGAGATTGGGAGATCAGTCCAACTAATCATGGAACAGACCATTGTCTAACAATGTCCGATTTCTCCGTTTGGCTACACCTTTCAACTATAGTGACCTAGGAGGAGTCCATTCCAAAAGGATCCCATTCTCTTTTAGATGATCTAATAACTCTGTGGTCAAGTATTTTCCACCTCGATCCAATCGAAGTGCCTTAATACCTTTGTCGAGCTGGTTTTCTACTATAGTCTTAAACTCTTTGAATTTATCAAAAGCTTCAGACTTATGTCTCACCGAATAGACATAACCATATTTACTGTAATCATCAGTAAATGTGATAAAGTAGCTAAAACCCCTCCTGGCAAGTGAACTTATTGGTCTACACACATTCGAGTGTATCAGCCCCAATAATTCACCCGCCCTTTCATCGCGATCGATAAAGGGCACTTTAGTCATTTTTCCCATCAAACAAACCTTGCACCTATCGATCGAATGGAATTCGAATGAACCTGAAAGCCCGCACTTCTGAAGTGCTGATAGGCGCTTCTTGTTTATGCGACCCAAATGACAGTACCATAACAGAGTTAGGTTTAAATCGTTGGATTTAGACCTCTTAGTATTAACGGAATATATAGAACTTGAGGCATTGTTACCCATATCTAATATGTACAATCCTCCAACCATGTCAGTACTGGTATAAAACATATCATTGCATAGAACATTGAAAACTCCATTTCCAATATTAACATTATATCCTTCCTTGTCAAACACGGATACAGATATAATATTCCTACTAAAAGTAGGTATGCAATATACATTATACAATACTAAGACAAGGCCTCTTGGCAAAGCAAGACTCATGGATCCTACAGCAGTTGCCACAACTCTGAGGTCCATTTCGTGCTTTCCAAATCTCTCCTACTTTCAGCCACCATATATTAGTGCATGTGTGAGATTCAGTCATGGTATCTAATACCCATGAATCTTTGGAAGTAGAGAGATGTAGCTCTATAGAGTTAATACCGAATGAAGGCACGATCTCACCGCCCTTCCTTAGATCATCCAGGTTTCCTGATGAAGGCGCAGTCCTACTGCCCTTCTTCAGATCATCCAGGCTATTTGATGAAGGCGCAGTCCCACTGCCCTTCTTCAGATCAGCCGTGAACTTCCTGTAATCCCGGTTCCAATGATCAGGCTGTTGGCAGTAGAAGCAGACATTCTCAGGTGTCTCATCTTTCCTGCCAAGTGCGCATGGGCCCAGCCCTTGCCACTTCCAATTCCCTTGTTGACCATCAGAATATCCTTGGATCCCAGATCCCTGAGATATTCTTCTCAGCAGTTAATGACACTTCATGTAACTCTGATATGGTCTTAGAGACAGCCTTGTCAAGGACATATTCTTTGCGTTCAGACTTGAGGACTATCCTCAAAATTCTGTACCAGTCCAAATAGTTTGTCCCATTTAGCTTGACCCTGTCAAGAATGGTTTTTAATGACAAACTATTAATGTTCGCTGAATTTGCCATTTGATCTACAACAGATAAAATTCAATCAGTAAACTGAATAAATTTTATGAAGATCAAGCTTAAACACCAACAATCAATTCTAAACCTTTAGAATTTGAAACCAAGATCCTTGATTCACTCGATTAAGCTGAACTAATGCTCACCACTTAATCGAGCTATGTAGGTAGGACTCCATCCAATCACATCCAATGTGACTCTTGGCTAGGGTATGCACTTATGTACACGGCTTACCCTATCTGTTACCCTAGCTCAACCTCAGGCTGAGAATCGTAGTCGGGTCCACCAATTTTCAACTATGGCCCGTCACTATGTAGGTGCTCCGCTAATGCGCACGACACCCACATATGTCGTCCAAACCTACTACCCCGCTTTCCCATGGATGCTCCGCTAATGCGCACGACACCCATAGGACGGGGAGGTAGTAAGGTGTTGATAATTGGGAGGTATCGGACATGACCCGTTTTTACTTGTCCGGTTGTGTTTAAAACTTTGACACATCCTAGATGCGATGAGCACATCAACTACATTCCAAATGCAATGATGCCTCAAATTACATCCAATGTAATTCTTCCTTCGAACCCGTCAACTACATCCAATGTAATGACGATTCTAAGGGCTCACACACAAGGATTAAAATTCCAATTTTATCTTTGCATGTGAGGTGATATGCTCGGTAAATAAAGTTAAGCATGCAATTCTAAAACACATAGAATTAATCATGCATAAACTAAACCAAGCATAAAGCGATAAATGTGCACATAATAGCCCCCTAAACTAACTCCCACTAGCTTCTTGAGCTCCACCGACTCCAAGCCGATGCCAACACCCGAAAAGCCACCAAATGACCTTTTCGCCCTTTCTTCGTCTTGAGTAAAATATTACAATTTAATACACGACTCGCAGGTCGGGAATAAATAAATATTACAAACAAGTGGTTCGACGACCACACCTTGAAAGAATAATTACACGTTAACTCTAACGGCTCGCAGGCCGTGAAAAGCGATAAATAATTAAATTGAGCTCGGGGCTATTATGTACACCATGCCAACATCACATCACACATCGTGTTATCAAACAAGCATGTTATCAAACATCATGTGATTTTCCGGTTTTAATTAATAGCCAAGTTTCGAAATTTTTTTTTTTTGATGCTCGGTTTATCGAAACCGTTCAAAAATGAAACTTTTGAACATTTGATCTTCGAGTTCGTCATGACGGTTCCAAACTCGTCATAACTAACAAAACGGTTTAGCCTTGGCATATCAACCATCCAATGGTCATGCTTGGCCTAGCTCCGTCCAACGGATCCCCGTTCGGTCTCGGTTTCGGCTCCCCGAGAGTCCCGCTCCCGAGACCCGAAAAATCAAACTTTTTTCAAAATTTCCAGATTTGAAATAATTTTCAAAAATTCATTTTACATGCATTAAATCCATAAACAAGAATTTAAAACATGTTATCAAACAATTTAGCAAAACAACATGCCAAAAACGAAACTTTCAAGCAAAACCGAAACTATGAACACCGTCTTGTGAATCCCGAAGGTAGCACGGCTCTGATACCACTGTTGGGTCTCGAGGTAGGGTTGGAGATGAACCAACTCGCAGCGGAAAATCAATGAAAACCAAGAGACAATTAAAACCATGAAACAACTAACAAAGAATGGATTAACAAGAGAAAAATTCAGCACTAGTTCTTACCAAAACAAGAACACCGGTTAACGAATGATTGGCTTGAGTCTCCAAGACGCCTACGTATCCACATGGGAATCAAAGCCACGTAGTTCTTCTCTTTGAGGACTCAAGAACACAAACATGGAGGTGGAAACTAGCCAAACCCGAAATGGCCATGGAAGAGGGAGAGAAAATGTGTTTCCTATTCTTGTCTTGTGTTTGTTATGTTGAAAAAAGATGACTTAAACATAACAAAACCCATACTTGTCCAACTAAAGGCATGGGACAAGTATGGTGTCAAGTAAGGTGTAAATAGGACAAAGTATGGCAAGACAAGATTGGGTTAGGTGGTGAATCACCAACACCTTAATCTTTGTCTTGCTTACTTAGTACTAATTAATCAAGACTTGATTAATTAGTTCTATGGGCCTTGGTTGCATGGGCCTTTCATGGGCCTCTTGGAACATGGCCCGTGGCCATTTCTAACGAGGTCCCGTGATTCGCTCATCGCCTCCAAGCCTTCCATACCGGAAATGTCCAACATTATCCGACGCGATCAATCCCAAGACTCCAAGCCTTGTCTCGATCCGTAAAGTCCTATTCACGTACGGGCACATGACCCAAAACCCAGTTTTGGTCATGTCCCGAGACAACTCCCTTTTGGCCATTCTCCATAAATGTGTCAATGAGTTTCATCCTCCGGTGTGACCCTTAGGTTTATGCATGTCAATAGATCAACGTAAAATCCCATTTTACTTGATCCTATTTAAGTGGCAACTAACGAGACTTTAGTATTGCCTGACACTGCATAACGAATCGACCCTGTCGATTCTAACCTTTCCGTCATCCCTGTCATTATCCTTTTATCTCCGATATCCTGATTGAGATAAGGCATAGAGCCGTCATCCTTATTATTCTCAATCACCGTTCCTTGATATGTGAGATGACTGAAGATATGATACCCAGTATCATGTGCATGGCCATGCTATTCTTCCAGTCACTCTCGATCAAGTGGCCGAGAACCGATATCTTTCCCATACCTTAGTATGAGGGATAAATCCCTTAGCCGTCTTTCGTGTCACTCATGTAGCCCGTCCCCAAGCCAATCCTGGCCGTTATGGAAGCCCTGTTATGGACAACGTTAGGCTCAGGTCAAACTCAGTTGTTGACTACATAGCGATCACAAAGACTCCTTGGTCTAAGGATACATGACAAGCTACAACACTGAATATGTTCATGACTTAATCTATGGCACATATTCAGGGCGGGTCGTCCAATATCATGTCCCACATGATATCTATGATCAGACTCCGGAATCCCATTCCAATGACTAACAGAACGTAAGCCATAAAGAGCCATCTTTCATACTAGTCGCTTGTAGTGAAGCTTTGTTGACTAGGGACCCATCGAGTGTGATCTATCTCGATCTATGGTTCTATTCGCATGGTGGGCATAGATTAGAGCACACATCGATATATTACCCCAACACATAAGTAATATAAAGCCGCTTTAATTTTATTGCTAACGATGATATATACATTTGGACATTTAGGATTGAACTACGGGCACTAAGACTAACATGGAGACAATGAGGGTTGGAGGGTCTTCCTGTCCCTAGTGGTCGGTTTTTCAATCTTGGTAGGTCCCTCAGCGGCTAGGGACAGGTCAAACCGAGGGGTCCCCGGTAATGGTATGTCATATTCATGGACCCCGTGTTTGAGACACCCACAATTGAAGCAGAAGAGAAGGAGGCACTCATACTTCAAGGTCATCCGAATCGGGTATAGAAGCTCCTTGAATTGAAGAACAATTGAGCGCCGCATGGGGGCAGCAATGTCATGCCAAAAACAGACCCTAATGTTACACCCCCAAGCATAGGCCCTAACTATCCGAATGGACTTTCACACAACCACCCAGTTTATTGCCCACGGTAGTCCCAACAACCTTGTCATTACTTTGGGTGAAGGCCCTAAACCTGGACCCACATCTAGATCTGATCCAAGCTAGGGAGGGTAAACATGTGGGTTGGTAGATTAGCTAAGATAAGAGGCGCCTTCCTAAAGCATTATGGGTTATCTTGTCTCTCTCGATCCCAAGCCTCAGATGACGCAAAGAAGAATCCATACACTCCCGAAGCCAGGTCTTTGACGACCAGACCCTCAACCGATGGACCTTAGCTCCTAGACACAATGCGCAACACAACATCCCCATTATAGGGATGTCATGTTAGGATATGTCCCGTCATCCCATATGACATGCAAACTGGAGATGAGAGAACAAGTTGCGTGGGAGGTACGATAACAATGTCATCCTCATCCCTGAGGATAAAGCAAGCCACAAAAGCATCTTGCACATCTTCAAGGGGCGGCATCCCTCAATACAGCTCATGTGGATCGTGGGACTAGGGTGAACCTAGGTGAGCTAGGTTCCCCGGTGGTAGAGAGCAAGAAGCAAGACCCCGTTGGATACTATCCAACAAGGATAAGAAGGCTGACGGTCTGATATCGTTGGCGACCTCCATGTTGTAAGGACAAGAGATGGTGGTTGGGATCTCTTCAAGACCAGGGTTTTCGGGGCGACATCCTTTAGTGGGGTCCCTTAGTAGAGTTAGACATGCCTAGAAGTTCATTAATGGGAATCCTCCATCTTGGCGTGTAAAACCCAACGTGTCGTACATTCAGGTATGAGGGACACCGCTACTTGGCACAATCAAGATAGCCATACCAATGGGAGATGGGGTGGCGGAAACAGGCTTCACTTACCAAGGTACATAGAGGCGGAAACATAATTGCAGAGGGGACCCTAGATGCAGTTTTAGGCTTTCTCCCTTGTGTGGGATAGACGAATTTCCTCGTAGGCCAAGGTGGAAGTTCCAATATCGAGGAGGAGGCAGACAACATTATGGGATTGGTGGTTAGCAATGTAGGGGAGGGGGTGGAGGAGACACACAATAGTGGTGCCATTAGGACACAAAGAGAAACGAGAGAGCGTTTAGATTGATAGATAAATATAAGTTATAACAAATGAAAGTTATGAAATTGCATAAATATTTAATATTTTGGATCTAATTTAATAAAAGATAGCTTGTAATCGTTTGGGTGGTTGTACATCTAATTATGCACACACACTTCCCGGATGCCTTCAAATATAGATTGATTGGAGAATGTGTGTATTAGGACACATACAACGTTCGTGTTTTATGATTTTGAATCCTAACGATAAGATTCAGAGTCGGGATCTACGTGTTGTAGAGAAAAGGATTTGAAGGTTCAGAATTCTATGTCAGGCATCAAGAATTGGATTTGGTGGATTCAGTTCCTCTAATAGAATCGCAGGGCTCATGATCGCGAACTAAAGCTGCCTAATGATGTGGCGACATTTGACAGAGGAAACAAAAAAATAAAGAAATTTTGTTTTTTTGTTTTTATCTAAAAGAAATAAATGCATTAAAGAAAAATAAGGTGTGAGTCTCGAGATAAGAACCACACAATCACCAAACCAAAGTCCAACAGAAAAGCTCAAAATGAAAGTAAGTTAAAATAAAAACAAAACCATTATAACGAATCAGATCGATCAGTTCAATTTCAAGGTTTACTGTCTAGTGAACCTGAACCCTAAAACCAGTGCCTCGTATCGTCTGATTTTTAGTTCAAGGTTTACTAATTAATTTTTGAGTAAATGGTTTATTTTCATTCAATCATTTCATAAACATTACAATCATAAGATAAAGGGTTAAAACCCGAAACAAGCCAAGATATTGGCCGGTATCTCCTGTTTACAAAAACAGGTGATCCGGTACACTAAGTTGAAAAATAACTAAAACTTTTATAACAACATAATAGAAGAGAGTCGGTCTCTAGAGATAAGCACAATATGTGAGACCAAGAAGTTAAATACTCGTTCAGGTGTTTGTCTTGTCTTGCGAGGCGGTGACCATTATAAACCAAAGTAACACGACCCCACCAAATAGGACCATGACCAGACTGATAGGCCGGGAAGATTCATCTGTTTCTTGGCCCATTGGGTTTTTATACCCTATTAGGCCCTGATCCCCGAGGGTCAGGGTCAGGGTCCTTGTCGACACTGTAAGGCATATATCGACGAGTAGGGATCACCTAAGCCCGGCGTTGCCGGTAGAAATAGGAGGACATGCATGAAGACCATAACGTCATGGTGAGAATAGTTGGGCAGTCCGAGAGTACTTCGAATACAACCGGGACGGAGGACATAAGATCGTCCTAATTTGAAGGTTTTGGCTATAAGGGATGAGAACCATATAGAAGATTGCAAGGCGAACATGCTTTAGAGATCCTGAAATAGAAGAGGAGAGAACTCGATCCACACAAAGGCGATCACATCTCCAACCCACATAGAGGCGCCCACGATAAAGGCCTACATGAAGACGGCCACAAAAAAAAGGTCTACGTGAAGACGACCACGACAACGACCTATGTGAAGACGGTCACGCCACCGGCCGAGGTGGATGCAGCCACAAAAGACGATCGAGTGAAACTCCCAAGCCCAGAGAGAAAGTATCGTTGCACTAGCCATCCTCGGAGAGAGAGAAGAAGAAGGAGCCCGTCCCTTCTCGGGATCAACTGATGAGCCCGAGTCCAACCGGACCTACTCTGACAATACCTATTCCCGTCGGAGTTCGCCCCTCCCCGGTGAGGCCTGACCAAGCAGAGGTTCCATGAAACTAAACCAAGTACATCTGGCCGCCATAGATGGGGGCAAGGTTGCCTTGGCGAGGAGGGGGTCAATTCCGGTGCTGAGAGAGTTCCCACGGGCCAGGGAAAATCGGCGGTGGGCTAAGGCACGGTGGAGGAGCTGAGGCATGACGGGGGGACTCGAGGGTTTCAACAGACCCTGGCTTAATGGCATACGTAGAGGAAGAGGAGGGTGGGAAGAGGAAACGGCTACCGAGAAAGCCAAACCCATATCGGCATCCCCTACGACCGGAGCCCGAGCGACCCCCAACGATGATGACAACTGACATTAGAGATAGGGGAAGGTAGAAGGTCTGTTAGGGTTTCATAGAGAGGCGTCTGGAAATCATGAATTGATTGTGAGTAAGAACATGTATAGTGGGTCGGATCACATATGAGGATCATGATGCGAGGATCATGTGGTGACTATGATGAATGGTGATGTGATCCCCTAAATTGAGCTGTGAACCACGATATGAGGATCATGTATGAGAATCATGATTTGTAAGGATGTTGGGTTTTTGTTCGTTTTCTCGACTCGATGTGTAAATCAATGTTTTTTGTGATCAAAGAAATTAAATAAATTATTAAGAACAATACTAACCTAATGAATATTGATTTTGGACGTCGTTTGTGCAAAATCAGAATTTTTAAAGACCACGTGACGTGTTTTGATCGGTTGGACGTAGTGGCAGATTTAGCTTTTCTAATGAGGGGGCACCAAATTTTTTTATAAGCGAAAATTTATTGAACCTCTAATCTCACAGTGTAAGAACCGCTCCCGGTCGAACCGGCGAATTCTAGACAAGTTTGACTTTCGGCCGGAAAAGTCAACCGATGGCTCAAGAAGCCATTCGGGACCTTTCCGGGGCCCAAAAAGCTTAGCTGTCATCACGGTTAGCTTAGTTGGGCCATTTCCTTCATTTTGACTGTAATATTGGTTAGGTCAAATTTCGGTCAAACTTGGACTTTATATCGGTTATTTTTCCAAAAAAAATCTTGGAAAGCTGGAAATTAATTAAGTGGAAGTGACCCCACATGACACTTGTCATGTTTGGCTTGGAGGATGAAAAAGGAGCTTCAATTGACTCTTATACCCTCCCAACTTACCTTTAAAGGGATATGACCTTAAGGGCTTTTTGGTAATTGGACAAAATAGGTCATTTAAAGCAACATGAGCACACAACTCAGCTCATTCATTGTTGTTGCAGCCGAAAATCACAAAGAGAGAAGAAGAGAAGAGCTCATTTCTTGAGGAAGAAGAAAGAGAAGAAAGCTAGCATTTTGGAGCTTGTTCTTGGTCCTTTCTCCTCCATTTTCCTTCCATCTTCTTCATCTCACCTTCCTAGAGGTATGGATGCTCTTAACTCTCCATTTCATCTACTCTCCAATTTGGGTTCTTGTGGGTTTTGGCTTGAAGTTGAAGAACTAGCAATTTTGGTTGTTGCTTGGAGAAGAAGTACTGAAGTAGGTTGTTTGGTTTGTGTTTTTAGTTGAAGTTTTGATGAACCCATTGAGGGTGTTGATGTTTGGAGACTTTTGATGAACATTTTGGAGTTAGAAGGACTTGGAAATGTGGTTTTTGATTTGATTTTCATGAAACTCGAGATGGGAAAGACAGGGGGAGAACCTGGACTGGTTCGCTACGGAGCGTGACCCGAACCGGGCCCTGTGCCGGCACGACAGGCCGCACAGAGCGGGCCAGGTACCGGCACGACGTGCTGCGCGGAACGGGCGTGAGTCCGGAACGGAACCTCGCACGGTCCGTGTCAGACCCCGGGCCGGTGCGTCGCACGATCCGTGCTGGTTACCGGGCCGATCTATGACACGGTCCGTGCCAGGTTCCGGCACGGCCTGTGCTACGGTCAGGGCCACCTTCCGGATCAGACCTCCAGATCCAAAAACCCTTCCTTTTAGCCCATTTCGATTTCTAGATCACTTCTTTGACCTTGTTTCCATTACTTGAGGTTTGTTCTATAAAATTTTGGTTGAGGAACACTCCGTTGGGCTACTAATTTTGGTATTGTTGTGGTCCAAGACCGTGAGCCTGAGCTCAAGAGAAGGAAAGGCCTTGAACCCGAGCTAGAGAGACGAAGATCACTCCGGAACCTGTGTGAAGAACGGAGGAGCGACTAACCGGCTTTACAGCAGAGTTTTAGAGGAATACCTCAAGGTAGGGAAAGTCCTAACTATACTCGAGTATTTCATTACTAGTGTGCCTATTAGGTTAATAAAATCGGAAAGGTCCTAGAATTGCATATAGGATGCGAATAACTAGAATAATCGTCTTTCAATTACTAATAACCGGATGTGTCTAGTATGCATGCATAGGATGAGAATAACTAGTGTAACTCGCTTTCAATACTTGGAAATTGTCTTACTGGTAGAGAGGCTGTGATGAGCCCTCATATTAGTTGTTGTGTTAGGTTCACATGCTTGGTTGCCTAGTTTGGATAAGTTAAGAGTCTAACGAAACTAGCTAAATCGTATGCTTGATTGATTGATTGAAGGTTTATATGATTGGTTGATTGATTGAATGTTGAATGATTGAATGCTTGAACAGATGATCGAGTATGACTGATTGTGCCAAACGGTATGATCAGGTGATCGATGGACCGATGGATCGTGACAAGTAAGTATAACGGTAAGTGTGAGGATTAAATGGGTGTCTTTGGTGTGTTGTGGTGAAAGTTTGATTTGATAAGCGTTGGTTGGTTGATATGAACCCAACCTAAAAGAAAACATACTTTCAAGGAAAATAACAAGCCTATACAAGCCAACTAAACATCAAAAACCTCATGGCCTAACAATACAAAGATGAAAAAACATAAATACACCCAAATGGGTACAAGAGCAAAAGATCAATCACTTGAACATTAAAATAGTAATATTGCATGAAAATAATAAACTATTACTTGTTATAAGAGTGACGTCAATATTTATATTTTGAAAATACTGTAAAATACTCTCATACTGATATGATTAACCAGAATCCCTTTGTATATATTTAATTTATATTCGATCTCGAATATTAAAGGGATAATCTAGAATAGATTACTTTTTCCCGAATATGTTTCAAGACTTTTATAATTTATTTCTAAACTTGTTCGTTCTTTTTATCACTTTTCTCAAAATGTCCTCTATCTAATTTTGTAGATTTTTCATTCTTCTCGTTATAATTGATGGAGTCAGATTTTTTTTGAAATATTTCTTCATGACTGTAATAATTTTGGAGAGAATGAAACTCAAAACTTAAGTTAATGTAAACAATATTTTAAATAATAATAGAATTTTATAAACTAATTAGAATTAAAAGATTAAAAAATATAGAAGTATAAAATAAGTTTTTTTTAAATACAAAAACAACAAACAACAGTACACGGACCTATTCATTAAAGTTTCTAATCATATATATCTATAAAAAGAAGTTTTTGACAAGCTGACGTGGATCTGATGGGGTAACCCTCCTTGCTCACTATTGCTATCTATCTCGCTTCTCTTTCCTCCGAGCTTCTTTGTTCGGACGGTTGCTTTTTGTCGAGCTTGTGTGGCACCCCTCATCAATGGCATAACTCCCTTATTTAATCGCAGTAAGTTCCCTCTCTTCATCAATGGCTATAACTCCCTTCTTCAATTCTCTTCAATGGCTATAACTCCCTTCTTAAATCCCAGTAGCTCCTCTTATATATGTGTTCGGTACTGAAGGATTTGGGATAAATGGCCAGATAGCAAACAACTTTGAGCGATCTCAAGCTCCGCAAAGGATTCACGTTCCTCCTTCATAACTGGTATTGGGTTCTCTATTTCTATTTTAGAAATAGAAATCGCTCAAGACGGTTTCTGGTGATTTGGGGCAGCTTCTTTTTGTTTTAGTATTGGGTATTGGGTTCTCTATTTCTATTTCTATTGAAGCATATCCAAAACAGTTTCTGCTTCAATTTTAGATTCTGGTGATTTGGGGCAGCTTCTTTTTGTTTTGGTTTAAATGGTGTTATTGAACTTTACAAGATATTGTATCGGTGTGGTGTTTTTGTTTCAGTTTAGATGGAGGTTTCATTTTCTGGGTCATTTAAATTTAGCCCCCCTTTTCATTATTGTGTGTGGTTCAGAATTGAATCCCAGAAAATCATGATGTGGGAATTGATTTCAGTGAACTATGGATGAACAATGAACATAATAGAATTTAGATTTTATATGTTCTTTTCCTGGTGAATTATGATAATATGTTTATTGTATTAAATTGCTTTGTTCTAACCATTAATCACAATTATGTTTGTTGCTGAGTGTTTGGGTTTTCAATGAATTGCAATAAATCCAATCCTGCTCACCATGGTTTTAATTGCAATAAATCCTTTGAATTATACTAATCGTGGTTTCAGTGAATTACAGTTATTGGATTTGTCATCAATACGACCGTTTCTTCCATTTCAGTGATTTGGAGTTCTATATCAATGGATATTTTCACAAGGGTGAATTCCAGTGTAATGTAAGTGGCGTCTACAATGACTTCGTCCATTGCAGGTGCCGAATACATTCCCACCGAGGTCTCGCAAATTGAATCGGTAAGTTTTTTTCCTTAAATTATTGCTTATGATATCTTGTTTTTTTAGATTCAATTGTTTGTTCCTGCGAAATCGCATCACAGGGTTGTAAAAATATATGATTCTGTGTGCCTGTTTCTCGCTTCATCTTGTGATTTTTGGTCTATACCAAACATGTTTCCTACCATGACTTACATGTAGAAATCAAATCCTACGTACAAGAGGAGATGTTGAAGTTGTGAACCTGATTTATAATTCTAACGAGAACAAATTTAGTTAGACTCTTTAAGTGACATGTTGTCTCAGGTATGTTTGGTATAGGTCGCATATTTTTCTTAAAATAGAAAAAGTTATTCAAATCTACGCATAATCCATAACGCTTGCTTGTATTGAGCTGTTTCTTATTACTTTGTGATTCTCACTCTTCTATTTGTTAGGTTTAGGGTACTGATGTCTAGGTTAGTCTTATACCTGTTTTATATGTGTTTCTGGAAATGGTCCAGTAATGGGATGTGGGAGCTGAAATGAACACTATAGAGTAATCTAGAGATAATGTTTGCATAGCAGATTAAGATTGTGTTATTACCCGAGTTAGGTTGCTATTGACCCTCATAGTCAGGTTTTCTTCAGTTTGGCGTTGTAACGACCAGGCATGAAAGTTGGGTCGGTGTGGCTTAATTTATTAATCTTTTAATGAGTTAAATTTTAATGGCCAGGGGATCAGGCTCCATAATGTGACATCGTATAAGGAGAAAATATTCAATTGAATCTTATTATAAGGTTTCGAGGGTAAATAAATTTGGCCATCTTCTCATAATGGCCGATTATTTGACTAAGTGTGAGTGGTGCACTGTTGAATTCCTTTGTCTTCCCTCCATTGTGTTTTCTTTAAAAACTATTACGTCAATTCCTTATCCTTTATATTTTCTTTGAATTTTATGGTCGTATTTATATGCAGTTTTCATACATTGCATGCTTTCTTTGTAACTGTTACGATGTTCTTGTGGATTCTTGCTTATTCTCCAACGTAATACTATAATATAATCAATTAGTGGTTAACTATTTGTTCCTTTTTTTTTGTTATGACATGGGTTATCTCATTATGAAAAGAATCTACGCATAATCCATAACTCTTAATGTGAGTTGTTGAGGTATATGTCTCTCATTCAACAGAAGAATGTGAGTTGTTCACATTTACTTTCATGTTTGTATTCAGCTTCTTCAAGACTATAAAGTTCATTATGTGTATACCCATTGAGTTGAAAGTGAAGCTCAACTAAACATATTCGATGTCTTGATTATTCAGGCAAAAGGTAATTGAATTCGATTTGTTGTTTGCTTGTGATATATGCCTCAATTTGTTAGTTTAGAACAAATGGTAAATTGGCTTGCAGATTAATGATATTGATTTGGTGTCATTAGTGTAGTTTGTGATGTCATACTCTCAAAACCCCCATGAAAGTAGTTTATATATACACTAGCTGTATTTTTGCCAAGAGAACAATTTTCCTTCTAAATTGTTAATGTACAAATACTTTGTGATTGTATTTTATTAATATCATTTGATGTTTCACGAGCAGACATCCTAAGGTGTTTGTTTTCATAGAAATCAAGACTTTAACATCGTAACATTAATTTTAAGTATTGAACAAATTCACCTTATAGAAAAGCAATGGAAAAAATTATATTCGTATTATGTTGGTAAAGCTCTCAAAAATCCACATGCTTCCTATTATGCCTATTAATTTCAGTTATGGTGTTTTTCATTTTACCTCTTGGGATGTCTTGGACATCAGCATCAAGTACACGCCAGCACCCCCATGTCGCTCTTTTAAGTATTTTAGTTTTACAATTATTGGACCAAGATGCTAGATTACATCTCAAATCAATAAAGTTGAGAGAAAAAGGTGCAAACTTTGCCAAAGCTGTCGTCAAAACTCATATGGCATTATTTCAAGTAAAATCTCTGTTTTGTTATTATTCAGATGTCTGAAATTTTGTATACTTACCACATATTGAAGTGATTTATTTTTATGAGGTAGATAGTATGCACATTAAGAATGTTCACTGAGTTTTTGAAACGCTATGGATTATGGGCTGACTGGAGTGCTCCTTATCTGACTCTTGATCCAGACTATGATGTTGCTCAGGTATCTGGTACTACTTTGCATTATGTTTATTTACATTTGATGTGTGTGTCTAAAGCTAAAAATATTTTTTACCCTTTCCAAAAAAATTCAATTGTTTGAATCAACATTCGATTTTCTTTTATGTTTTTATATGAATCACTATTTATGTAAATTGTAGAGGATAAAATTATGTCTAATATATAAGTTTAGGGATCTGTTAATACTTGAGTGTAAGTGAAATATAGTAGATCCATAACTTAATTTTGATAATCTGTCTCTTTATGTTGTAGAAGAGAAGGACATGTTTCTATGTGTCTTACACTTTGTTCTTGCATTTTTAATTCTCACAAATCCTATATGTTTTTCCTAATGTAAAGAAATGACTTTCAATTTCCGACACCATATCAACTCAATGTGGTTACTTCCAGTAACAATTAGGAGTGATCTGTGGTGAAATGTGTCTCAAAGATAATAGTTTCATTAGTCCAAGTAATGTTGAACACTAATGATGTATGTGTGCTCTGTTGGCCTTGAGTCTTACATTAAGCTAAATTGCCGAGGTACATACCTCTCATTTAACAGAGAATTTAAGCCAAAATGAAATTATATTATTGCACATATTTTTGTTGATATTAACTTTTATATGTATTGATTGAAATTATACAAATGGTCTTCTGGGTTTTTATATCTTTTCATTTGCCAAAATGAAAATTGTATTGATGTTGTTATTGTGTATTTTCTTATCATTGTATTAAGTTATTTTGTTATAAGAATATTTCGAAACAATTTCATTTTCATGAGACTCTCATGCTTATCAGCTGATCTTATTCATGTTGCAGAGCTAATGACATTAAATGTCATTTTATCTCCTTTTTTTTTCAAGACTGTATAGTCCTTGGTGGATAATAGCAATACTTTTTCTTCTTAAAATTGGGTTTCTGACCAAATTGTCAATCTGCAGGCAACATTTTGTAGGTCACCGACTTACCATCACTGGAGTGACCTTGAAGGATAGGCCTTGACCATTCGGAATCTTTGATGGTGCAAAATAAAATATTTTTATACATAAAAATTGTGCTGAAAATGATATTTATTACTTATTAGTTAACTTTTTCATAAAATTTATGAATGGGGGGAGACATTTTTTGTTGGATATTCTTTTGTAAATGTCATGAAGGATCATTTTTGTGTAATATTAACTAATTCAATAAATTAGGCTGTTTGTTTGTACACCTTAATATATGGATATTTGTTTAAGTTTAATATAATTATACTTCAGAAATTTTCATTGACAAACAAACTATACCGACAGGATATTGTGTCGGTTAATCTTTGATTTTTATTTATTTATTAGGGTGTGTAAAACTAACAAAACTGATGAATACAGATTTTAACAAGTTCATGTTGCGCTTTAAATTTGTAACTCTTTCTATATCGTCTGTTGCTTTTAATTTACGACAAATTATTCATATATGTGTTAGTTTGGATTAAATTAACTGAATGCCATCAAGAAATAAAAAATGGAAATATGAGGGATAGGATAGGACAGCATGTAAAACTTAGGTAACTATAGATACTAAAACTGAATTTTTTAAAGTGAAGAAGGGTCACGATTATAAAATTTAAATAAATATAACAATTAAAACTAAAATTTTGGAAAGTTGAGGGGGCATGTGTCCCCCTGGGCTTTACCTACATCCGCTACTAGTTGGATGTGACTCGCACGTCACCAAACTACAATTAAACCATAATTGTGAGTCGCGTTCGATATGCAAATCGTGAATTCTGATTTAATGATTTGCAAATCAGGAGTCGAGAACCCCTAAACCATAGTTTGCAAATCATGATTGGCGAGATGCTTGGGTGTGTTGCAATTGCTTTAAGGTTTACTAATTAATTAACCAAACTCCAATTCATAAACGATATACATGCTTTTATAACTACCCTGCATAACGCCAAGGCAGATTTTGGAGAGAGGGTATAACGTAAAATCGAGTAAAATATCTTTGAGGTAAAAATTCATTTACGGAAGGGGCACAACCGTAAGAGCATAGCAATTGAACTCCAAAAACAGCGAGACTGTTTGAAGTTTTAGTTAATAGCAGAAAGGAAGAGTGAAAAATAGTGGTATAGAGAGATCGAGAGAGATGGCAGCGAAGCAAATGGAAGAGGTACAGAAGAAATTGACGATGCTGAACTACCCGAGGGCCAATGCCCCTGCTCAGTCTCTCCTCTTCGCCGGCATGGAGCGTTACGCGCTTCTCGAATGGCTCTTCTTCCGGTAACTCTCCGCTTCTTCTTCTCCTTCGCGCCTTTTTGTCGAGATCGGAACCCTAATTACTTCATCTATTGGAATTTGTAGACTCTTGGGGGATAAATCTCCGTTTTCTCAGCAGAATCTGCAGGGAGACGCCACGGATGGCGAAGAAGAGACCGGCCGCATCCAGTGTAATTTCTCTCTTCTGTTTTCTTTTGACACTCTCACAATTTGGCCTGATCATTAAATCTTCGCATATACATTTTGATCAAGCATGAGTTCCGGATCATTTTGACAAAATTCTGCTGTTTAATGTATTTTTTTCCTCTTGATTTGAATTGCATTTGGCAGATTTGGCTGAAATTGCCAAGTTTCTAGGAATTACCACTGGTGTAGATACAGAGGCTATTCAGGTTAGTTGTTGATTTCCTTATTGCTACTGAATTATACTTGGAATGACAATTTCTGATCCTATAGGCTCTTTGTATCCTTTATGGCTAGTTATTTAATGCCTTTAAGTTGTGAATTTTTTGATCAATTGCTCCAGTCATTAGGGTTTTGGGTCCTCTGTAGGTTTGATGCTATTAAAATGGCTGTCAGTGACATCTTTATGCTCTTTGTGGGTTCCATTTTTCTTGGAGAAAGAAAGAGTTAGATTAGATGGTCAAGTTCAAATTCTAATATACCTTGCTCTATTGCCTGGTATATAATGTTTTGGGAAACATCAACTTGCAATCTGCAGTTAAATAGAGTTTTTACTATTATGAAATATCAATTTACATCATTGAAATAGGTAATTCATATGCTGTTAGATAGAGAGATCGAATATATACTATTATAGTTCTTTGACTTCTTTCAATGGGATGCCAATAACTGGTGTTGTTATCGTCATCAGCAGTTATGTATTAACATTGATAAATGATGTGTTATGTGCCGTTCTTTATTCACTAGTCTACCTCATGTGGTTTTCCCCAACTTGTGGTACACACTATGTTCATGCATACAGGGACGAGGAAGCTATGAAGATCGCACTGAAATGCTTCGTCTCATTGTAGATCTTGTGGAGGCTAGCATTTATGCTGATAATCCAGATTGGAGGTTGAAAAGATGTGAAATTCTATATTTTCTTGATGTTATATCTTGCATTACTAATAATAGGTACAAAGTGACTTTAACTGGATACTGAATTTGCATCATTTCATTCCAGTATTGATGATCAGGTAGCAAAGGATATACAGCTAATAGATGCTATTGCTGAGAAACAAGCTCAAATTTTCTCTGAGGAATGCAAGTTGTTTCCTGCAGACGTTCAGATTCAATCTATATATCCATTGTAAGAGTTTTGTTCCCTCGCCGTGCTTGTTTTATCTGTCATACCATTAGAGGATCCTCCATACCAATTACCATTAAAAATTGGAGCTTAACTCAGATTGTTTGCAGCCCAGTCATTGTAGATTATTTTACTTATTTAATTGATACTTATCTGTTATCAAATGAAATTGCAAGTACTTTGTGTTTTACAGACGTAGTAACATTCACATCTTAAATCAAAGTTCATTTGCAGGCCAGATGTCTCTGAGTTGGAGTCTAAGCTTTCAGAACAGTCAAAAATATTGTTGAATCTTCAACAGAAGGTCGATGATTTGGCGTCAAAGGTGTAAAGCTGCTTTGTTAACCTTGTGATTTCTTTTCTTCCACAAGGATATATTAGGCTCTTACTTATTCTTGAAACTTGATGCCAACTCATTTTTTTTTGACAATTTGATCAGTTTTAATCTAGGGTAAATTGTCAAAAAGTGCACTGAAGTTATTTCTACAAACTAAAGCATGCATAAACTTTTGTCCACGCTTTGTAGGGTTAATCGTCAAAAAGTGCTCTGAAGTTTTTTCTACAAACGAAAGCATGCATAAACTTTTGTCCACGCTTTGTGGGTTCACTGAAGTTTTGTCCACCGACTTTTTTAGAAAAAAACATAACAGGGATGTTCAGAATGAATGGTCTGGGCAGTTCTTCACGGACTCAATCGATTTGTGGGGAGTACATAATGCATTCTAAAGTTGTGTGGGCAATTCATAATGCATTCTATAGTTGTGTGGGCAATTCATAATGCATTTTACAGTTGTGTGGGCAATACGCTTTTCAAAAAGAAGTCGGTGGACAAAACTTAAGTGCACCCACAAAGTGTGGACAAAAGTTTACGCATGCTTTCGTTTGTGGACAAAACTTCAATGCACTTTTTGACAATTAATCCTCTAATCTATTTTACAACTTACTATAATATCTTTCCATTGATATTCTTGATCTACTTTATACTTGCTGGCGAAAACTTCCTAGAATATTTAATTGTTGCTATGTTCCCCTTTGTGCCTAGAACATTTCTGGACTGTTGAACTAAAACTGTTGCAATGCTTTTGTCTTTAGCATGCTTACAACCCAGACGAGGAGTATGAGGAAGTAGAATCCCAACTACGGGAACATCTGGAATCTTTTCTTGAAACTGCGAGATCATTTAATACAATATACACAAAGGTCTGGTGCTTCACCTCTTGATTGATCTGCTTTGAAGAACTCTATCTAAATGTCTATTCCAAAGCCAATTTTGGAGTTTCTTATATGTTAATATTTAAGAACCCTTAATAATGTTCTTTGGTGATTTTGAATTTTTGATGGATCTCCTATTCACCTTTACAAGGTTACTTTGGTGTATCACTCAACTCTAAACTATGTTGTGGGCACTTATTTGCGGCTGAGAAATTGTAGTACTTTGTGTGGGTGGGAGAGTATCAAGTTGATTTCTCACTATATCTACCACTTGGTGTTGCTTGTAGGAAATTCGACCATGGACACACATGATGGAGGTACCACAACTTCATGGGTTTGGACCAGCTGCTAATCGTTTGTTGGAGGCTTACAAAATGCTTTTGAAGGTAGTTTGGTCCCCATTCTTTTCATGTATATCCTTCATTAGTTCATGGCATATATATACTGGACGAGGTAAAATGGTGACTAAAGTTAACATTGGTTTGCATACCACTGTGATCAACCTTGCACCATGGAGCTAAGTCAAGGATACTGTGAATATGATATCGTTCTGTATTGTTTTGTGGCAGTTTCTGGGGAATTTGAGGAATCTTAGAGACTCACATGCAGCACTTTCTGTTGGATCATCTGAAACAATTGCAGGCGAGCCCACTTCAGTCACTAAAATAATCTCCGAATGTGAATCAGCTTTGACATACCTAAATCGTGATCTTGGTATACTTTCAACATCCATTGCACGCGAACAGGATTCTGAGATATCTTTGTGATGTAACTTTTCAAGTTTAGTGGAGAAATGATCAATGCCTTCCGTTTTCTTTATCTCTCCATGCTTTTTAAAATAACTTTTAGGTGTACACAATGATCAAGCTGAATGTTATGTAACCCATTCATTTTCATTACTCAAGACTCGAGGCTGTTGTGTGGGAATCATTATACTGTATCTCGTTCCAAGACTTGAGGCTACTGTGATGGTCGTGTTTTGTATTTCTGTTGGCGTATGCTGAAAGTGTTGAGGCATGTATTTTGTCTTCTGTTGTGGTCTGTGTACCTAGTGTTGGATTCATGTGTTCATGAGAACTATGATAGAAGGGCTTTTTGACATCACAATTCTTGTTAATTGTTCGCTTGTTTTATATTTTTTACTTTCTCGAAGGCAATGTCCAAGTGAGGGCAATGCCTGTTTAAATTGAAATTGGAGTTGGGTAATGATTTTGTTACTCAAAAAACTGAACTTTTGGCAGAGTTTTAGATAACATTTTGTTGGTTTGCTTTATTCCAACACAGAGTGCAGCAACCTTGAAAGTGAGTTCTTGGCCTTTTTTCCTTTTATACTACAAATTGTGTACTGTTGATTCCCTTTTCAAAGATGGTCTTGTATTTTATATGCAGATATTGCTGCATAATCAGCCCCATAATATAATTGCTATCTTAAACTTTCAGGTAAGCTGATGCATATTTCATACTTGGGGTCTCCAATATTTTTCTTTGATGACACTGTAATCAATTACGCTATGAAACATTAAAGAAAATCAGAAGACAAAACACTATCTGTTTTATCTTAATCTTATCACAATAACAACAATCAATAGTGGCCTATGTGCAACTTGTGATTATAGTGGCTCAAAGCTTACCCTAAAAAATGGTATAGCCATTCTATATAATAAGATTGGTGAATTATATCCTCATAATCTGTCATAGTTTAAACCGTAAATGGTGATTCCAAGAGGAGAGATTGTCATTATGTTGCTTGCTCTTTCCACACCCAATACCCCAAGCTGATTTTTGATGACCTTATCCAAGTTCTAGGACTAGTATGATGGATCATGTCGATTTAAAGCTTATTGCAAAATATGTTTCAAGCTGAGGAAACCCTTTGCGTATACTCTCGTCACTGCTTTTTTATATGATAGGCTTGTCTAATATTTCTCATGATTTAGAAAGTCTTCCAGACACCTATCTCTTGCTTGGATGCGTTACAAGTTCGAAATCATGTGATCTGAGGATAAGTAATTGAATTCTTACAGAGGTTTCACCTTGATTCTGAAACGAAGATTGTTATTTAGTTAAAGAAAAACAGTAGGGAAGATCCAATGATTCTCTTGAGACTAGAGTGACTGGAATCTCGTATACTGGACCATTTATTTTATCATGTGTGTTTTGAACTTGACAGGTATGCATCCCGCATGACATGGAACTTGGTGATCAATTTGTCTCGTGGAGGCAAACTCTGTTTGATGACCGGGGCTTCTGAAAACTCCTGCATCCAAGCTACTAGTGATGGAAACCGATCACTGTCTATTAATTTCTGACCAGAGACCTCCTCTAAGACACTAGCCAAGTTAGCAAGGCAACCCAATGCAAGGTCCACCATTCCAATTTCATCTCCCCCAAAGAATCTCTTCCCCCTGATCTCTTCCTCTAAACATTTCAAGTTGTCCACAGCTTGACAAGTGGCTGCCTCTTGCTCTTTCCCTTGTGTCATAAAAGTATTCCATAACGATGGCAGGACCTGCATGAATCATATATGAAGATAGTTGGTTCCCTTGAGCATAGAGCCTTATGACAGTACTGAGTAATTATCATGGTACCTTATCGTCAGCAAATTTTGCCCAAAACCGTGCCATGGATTTCTGGTAAGGATCCTGAGGCAACAAATTCGGGCTTTGCCTCCACGTATCCTCGATGTATTCGAGAATGAGGAGGGATTCGACAATGGGTTTTCCATTGTGGAGGAGCACTGGAACCTTGCTGTGAATAGGATTGTACTGGAGAAGTAAAGGGCTCTTGCTGGACAGGTCTTCAAAGACAGCGTCATAGTGGATGCCCTTGAGATCAAGTGCCCATACAATTCTCAGAGCAAATGGACTGGACCATGTTCTGAAGAGCTTCACTTCTTCTGTCATTGCTTCTCACTTGCTCAGTCTTCCTTAAAACTCGCCGGTTTTATACTCATATCCAGTACCTGTTAGCAATTAGCATGGCATTGGTGATAACATCAGTTAACTTATTTTTATGATTGCAGGCATTGATGCTGAGCTTACACGACAATTCCACTTACATGTTTAGGCTGAGTTCTCTATGTTGTATTCTTGTCTACAGGTGCTACTTATTCAGACAAATGTGGCCGATCATACGTTTATGGACAAAAAACGAAAGGGTAAGGATGCAAGTATTAATTAGATTTCTAGCTCTACTAGGAATTAGAATATACGGTTATAAGATTCCTACTGACCTCCCATTGATTAGAACCAACCACTATGCAGTATATTGAGATGTAGGAAGATTTTGAAAAATAGAGGAGATAAATAATCCAACTTGTTATTAAGATGAGATCTCAGTATCTTGTCATTGTTCCCAAGAGTTGGGTTGGTAGTGAATTGCATACAACTTAACCTTGAAGCATACATAGTGAAGGCACACCTCACGTGCAGTGGACCAGGCCATACAAAGAGTTAGGCAAGCTGACATGTATAAAAGACACAAAATACATGCCTAGACACGTGCTTTTGTCTTTTAAAATAAAGAAACATATGTTATTTTATTATGGACGTTTAGTTTTCAGTTGATGCTCCTACACCTGGACAATACTGTGGGTTCGAGTAATTTGCTAAGGTTTTACCCATTTGCTTACATGTAGCCAGGTTCCACATTACTTTATCATACTCTAACATTTTGGTCAGTTATATATTAGTTTTTCCCTTTTGTTTATTTTTGACATGGCTACCATAAGGACTTGTTTACCATAAGACATACTGAGTTGTTCAATCTGTCATAAGGACTTGTTTAGCCAAGGATCACGTGAATACCTCAGATCAGAGGCAACAAAAGGAAGGGGAAAAACAGTGGTGCAACCATCTGCAGGTAAAAAATCTGGACATTAGACAAGCATGAAGGAAATATCAGAGCCAATGGAAGAAAATTAAAGATGCCCCCTACGACGTCTAGTAGTATGTAGGCACACCATTATAGTCTTGTCTTGTTAAGGATAAGATTCTTCATGTGAGGCTAAGAATAGTAAATGTCACTATATCATTCTGTAATAGTAGAGGCTACTATGGCCACGTTAGTAATAGTAAGGGCCATTCGTGAATAGTAGGGGTCACGAATGAACAGTAAGGGTCAAGTTGTAAAAGTAGGGGTCATTCGTAAATAGTAGGGGTCATGGATGAATCTAAAAAGATCAGAACTTGACGTTATAAATGGAGGGCTTGGCATTAGTCATCCTCAAATCTTGCCTACCCGAGAGAAGTTAAGAGTCTCAGGATTGTCTTGTAAGTTTTTATATTTAATAAAGCTTATATTTGTGTCTACATTTATGTATTTCCAAATATGTTTTGTGTGTGCATAACCTCATGATTCAGATATAACTTCTTGAGTGGTTGTACCCACTATGTGTCTGTATACGTGGTATTAGAGCGTTAGTAGTTAGGTTTTGATTTTTAGCTTCCCGGAGAGATCTGGAATAATAGATTATCTCCTTCCTTGGGCCATTCTGGCCTTGGTATGACATGTACCTTCCAAATGAAACATTACACTAGAATTTTTTTTTGATCCACGAAAAAAAACGATTTTATTCAATCAAACAATACACTCCGAGGGAGAATTACAATCGTGAGGAAGAAGAGCAAGTAGATAAAAGAAGGGAAACCAAGAGGGGAGCTAAAAGAATTAGCCGATGTCATGAAACATTTTGATCGTGTCTTTCTCGCTATACGAGGAGGTGAATCCCATCGATTTGGCAAAGGCCCAGGCGCGCTTGGCCTCAGACTTCTTTCGAAGGGATCGAGAGGGGCAGACATCTTTAAGAGCACGGAGGAGTTTCTGACGACCGTTTCTAATTCTCTTATTCTTACGAATGGGACGAGGAGGGACTGAAGCCGAGACAGCAGCTGGAGAGCGAATATCCGCGATAAAGTCCGAGAAATCCGATGTCTTTGGAAAGGGGGCTGGAGGCTTGGGAGGAGCCGAGGGGGGCCTGGGCTTGTGGGTTGGGACCAAGACATGATCCAAATCTGAGCCCAAGGCCAAAACCGGAGATGGCCCAAAGAGAGCCGAGCCCTCAGCCTGGCCCAAAGCGACCCCATCAGCGTGCTCCAGAGGGTTTAAGCCCACGTGGAAAGGAGGGCACGCCGCTTCGGATGGACCAAACGTATGCTCGTCCTCGGGACCCGAAGGATCAGGATTCGAGGCGTTTTGCTTGGGAAACGGAGAGGCGCGGCGCTTCGGGAGATTCAACAGTGATGCAGAGGCGGAAAGGGCGGCGCCGAGCTCCGGCGACTTAGGCCGGCCAGGGGGAGAAGCAGAGACCTGAGGGCAAGACGGAGGCCAAACCGGGAGCGCAACTTTCTGGGTCGGGGAGCAATCATCAAGCCGTATCTCGCCGTCTTCGAGGTCGAGATCTTGGACACAGGCAGGGACAAGGTGCGAATCAAGGCAGGCGACACGAACAAGGGACTTGGAGCCCTCGATCTCAAGCTCGATCCAGCGATCAACAGAGGCTTGAGGAGCAGAGAAAATGAGGGCGAAAGCCTTGTCTAGACGCGAGAAGGAGGAGGAGCAAGGGTGGACAGCGATGAGCGTCCCCACCGACGTGGCGATGTTGCTGATCGAAGCCAAAGACCAGTCAGAGAGAGGAATTTCAACCATGGAAATCCAATTGAAGCTGCCACCGCCTAACACAGAGCCGAGCTCCGAGAAGATGTTGAAAAACAGGTGATTTAGATCCACCCAATCTCTATCTTTCGCAACTTTGAAGGTCTCCATCGAGGAGAAAAAAAATCAGAAAAGCTCTGGCTCCAAGCTCGATTAACCGAACCTTACCAAGCAATGAGAGGGGAAGGCCATCCTGGAGCATCGAGGCCGAGCGGCTGTCCCTGGCGACCCCAATAACTGCCGACTCGAGCAAGGAGTGGCAAAAGGAGCTTGGGGAGCCAGAGCACGAAAGCGAAACTCCGGAGCCGGAGAGGCCAAGCGGGGAAGAGTGAGCAACAGGTTCAGGAAATCCAAGAGCAACCTCTTTGTATGAACGAAGAAAGGGGGGCGCAGGGCCTGACGGAGAAGGAGCCGGGACTCGGGAGGCTCCTCGAAGGGGACCTTTGCAAAAATCCACGATGAGACGCTCTGAGCCATAGACGGAACGATGAAGAGCTGAGACAGCCGCAGAAGCAGAGTCGATGATGAGAAGGAAGACAAAGCCGAACTTCTTACCGGCACTCGTGAGAGAGGACGGGAGGTAAGCACGACTGACAGGACCAAAGTCCTTGAAGAGAGCAAAAAGGTCGGAAGAGGAGCAATCTGCCGGAAGATTGCAGACGAAGTTCCGGCACATTACACTAGAATTATGAGGTACAATGTACCCCGTTTAGCTAGAGAGAGAGAGAGAGGCGTTCCTGAACTTAAGGTCTCACAGTTTCAGGTATGTTTTACGGAGGAGGACCTTTGTGGTCAAGGGAAATAACTTGTTATGTGATTTTTTTTAAAGGGTAATTAAGAATTATAAGTTTGTTATCTTGGTTGTTGGTCTCTTTACATGAATATGAATAGCACACCAACCTTTTCCCACTTTTTTGAGTCGGAGTTTTTCAATTACTACAACCCAAAAATAATCAATCCTTCGCTGATAAGGTCGACCATCTTAGTGAATCATACTCTCAAACTCCACAATTCACCTCCAACATCCGGCCTATTTCCATACCACCATTCGACTTGTTCGAAGATCCTATCCCTTTTGACGGTACTTTCCTCACGCTAAGTAGAGTCTTTAAATAACACCTTATACCTAGAAGCTATGACGACGAAGACCGGTTCGAGCACGAACCACCCGAGAAAGAAATTGCACAGTACGAGGTTACACACAACGACCTTTTACATCACTCCCCAGTCCTAAAAAAGGGGGAACATGCTTGCCTATGTGTGATGCAGGACATCACAAGCAACCTATTGCCATGAAAACCTTTTGCAGATTATGTGTTATGTAGGATATTCTCAGGGGTATTTACAAACGATCTTTTTCTATGAAAACCTTTTACGTGCACAACCATGCTTGACTAAGTGCCATGCATACTCATCACTCAACTTAGAGAATGAAGTCTTGGCTACAACATTTATGATCACTAAGCCAGCCGATAAATAAGGGATTGGCCCGAACAGAAATGAGGTCCTACCCCACCAATCCTAGAAAGAGCCAAGCCAGAAGAAAAGCAGAACCAACTTCCCATGGTGGTCAAGAGCAACACCATCCTAGAAAGTTTTGGGGTTCCAACCCACACGAAAGAGCTTGTTAGGAAAAAGACAAAAAAGGCAATGGAATGTAGAACTGTGCCGAACATCCTTACTACTCTGATAAAGGCACAAGTCAGGCCGTACAAAGATGTAGTTCTTAACACTAATCAAATAATGCAACACTTGTACCTTGTAGGTTTCATACGGGCAAAGAGATCCTCTTCCCAATTGAGAGCCCACTCTAAAAGTCCTGATGGCACACCCTTAGAGACTGTACCAAAGCATCCAATTGTTTAAAGTTCACAATGACATAATCGAAAGGACTGGACAAGCATGAGAAGAAGTTTTGACCATCCTTATGGCTAAATGCATCAACCACCACCTGGACCGAATCCCTCACAAAGAAAGATGTATAACAGACTTGGGAAGAACCTTGTCCTAGTGTTGATCTTCACTGAAAAATATGAAAAGCCTATGTTCATAGCATACTTTGATATGAGTGCAGCTTCGTCCATCATGAAGCCAAGTATTCTCTCGTCCAAACACTAGGAACCCTGCTCAGTACCCTTCAAGGAGGCAAACAGTGAGACCTTCCACATCACCCTTATTTGCAAGTTAATCCACATCCAACTTTTCCCAAGATGTAAGATAAAAAACAAAGTATATGAATCAGATCTGCCTGGAAAAGATCTTATACTTGGTTTTGATATCTTAGTGTCGTGGCACCTCAAAGAGTTGAAACTCAAGAATCGGTTGCTACCATGGGCAGAAATATCGAATCTTTAACAGATAGAGGCCTTGAATCCCATCCGAGAAGAGATTGCTCGTACCTCTTGTGCTGAATCTCACATCGAGTTCCTCGGTAAATGATTATCGCCGATGTGGAAGAACCCAAATTTCTTCATCACCTTACCTTTTAAGAAGAATAGAGATATCAACCCCGCCAAAGCAAGTCACCTAGTAATGAATCCTGATTATTACTAACAAACACTTGAAGAGGTGGACCAGCTCTAGAAACAAGGGCTCACATAGACAACCACGCCCCCCTGGGGTTTTGAGGCATTCTACGTAAACAAGAGAACATAATTTTTTTGAGGAAAACTCTTGTTAGTAACCAACTACCAAGCACTAAATCATTTCCTAGCCGATCACAAGTTCCCTCTCCTGAAAAGAGAAGTATTATTCCAAAAACTTCCATAAGCAAAAGTGTTCTCCAAATTTGACTTGAAGGCGGGATTCTGGTAGCTTGGAATAACACCCAAGGACCGACCTAAGACATGTTTATGTATCCCATACGATCACTATCATTGGAAGGTCATATCGTTCGGGCTAAAGACGACTCCTACCTTGTTCTAGAAGAGGATGACCATGATATTCGAACCAAATATCTTGAATGCATTGGTCTATATTGATGATATCTTTATGTTCTCCCCTGATGTGGAAGTCATGCGATATTTTTCGAAAAGTTTCACAAACTAATCCGACAGTATGAAATTATGCAGACAGAAAAGAAGGTGGTTGCGGTAGAAACTAAAATAGACTTCCTTGGGATGCACATATCCAAAGGGAAACTGTTGGGTTATGCCTTAGGCCCAATCGGGTTTAAGCCCATTTGATTTTTAGAACCAATAATGATTATTGTTTAAATGTAGAGATTAGGGTTAAGAGAAAAATTAGATTATTCTCTACAGCCTCCTTTTTTTGCTCTTCTCTCCCAAAAACACAAAATGGAAGAATCGTTCTTCCTCCATTGTCATCTCAAGAGTTGAAAGCATCAAATTGTTGTTCGGTGTGGATACACTAGAGGCTTCGTACTTTCGGAGCTATATCGGATTTATTCTACGTATCAAGTAAGTAGGCCTTACAATTTTATCATTGATTTAGATGCAATATTTTGGCTTTGGATCGAGCGTTTTAATTCCGCTGCGAACATGTGATGTATTTTCGATCCTTAAATTGGTATCAGAGCCAGGTTTGCATGCAAGTCATATGCTGAAATTTATTTCTTATTTTTGTTGACTGAAACCGTGGTTCACTGCTCCATGTTTTATGGACATGTTGATGTTTTGTTGTTATTAATCATGCATATATAGTGATGTCGTGAGTATTTACCTACGTATTTCAATTGCTTGTCTTTTATGCATGACTGTGAATAGCAAATATGAAAGTGTCGTGGCTTTGGTAAAAGGATACATGTGTGTCATGTATAGATAGCTTCTTTCATCCATCAATATGTATTGCTTTTCCATGGATATTAAATATCAATCACATGTAATTACAAACTTAATTTACCAGAGTTATGTGCATGTGTTGATATATGTATTAAACCATTAAAGTAGCCAAGTACATAAGACTGTGGCTATTATGATGTTTATCTTTTTTAGTTTTAATATATAAACATGATGGTATGTTAATGATGCATTACCGTGTGTCTTGTGAACACTAAATATAAAATTGTTCTTGGTATACATGATTGTAAATGGATGACGTAATGTGCGATAATGATCATGAATGTATTAAAAATGTTTTAATACTATAATCTATGATCGGCTAAAAAAAATTATTGAGTTTTAACTGATAAAATATTAGATATTTTGTCGATGGCTTTTCCATTCAAGTAGATAAATAAACTCAAGTTTCGTTTATAAGGAATAACCTGACTACCAGAGGACTTGTAGTTCAAAATAAAATTTATTTTTGTTTACAAGGAACGACCTGACTACCAAGGGACTTGTAGTTCAAAGATAAATGTTTTTTCCTCCTCCGTTGTATATGATACAAGTATAAAGTATATAAATTTTATGTTTGTTTACAAGGAACGACCTGACTACCAGGGGACTTGTAGTTCAAAAATAAATATACTTTTTGATTGCATATGATGCAAATGGAAAGGGAAAGTTATCTACTATTGCACTTATAGTCTAGACTATCCAGAGTGTATAATATTAATTAACTTTGGGAGGAAATGGTATATTCGGTTGCATATGATGCAAGTGAAATTAAAATTATTTAACATTATACTTATAGTCCGGACTACCCAGAGGGTATGATATTAATTAATTTTTGGAGAAAATTAAGTTATTCTATTGTGCGAGTGTGAAGAAAAGTTATATAATGTTATACTTATAGTCTGGACTATCCAGAGGGTATGATATTACTTAATTTTCTGTCACAATGATAGATAAACTCAAATGTACTAATAGGACCGACCTGACAACCAGGTGACTATGTAGTATATAGCCTGCTTTGATTTTATATGATAAAATCAGGAGAACTTTAATTATGCATGAGAAACGACTTGACTACCAAGGGGCTCACTCATGTTTTAAAGTTTGTATTATCATTTTGATGAAGTCTATGTCTTAATGATGTATGCTTGTGCTATTGTTGTTTTCCTTTATGGTTAATTTCTTAAATGACTACTATTTCTCCGCGTGGCATACTAGATGCTAACAAAATGTCTAGTAACATTTTTTGATGCGATCGATGTGATCGATAACCCCTAGAATTGTTCTCATGCATGAAAAGCTTATCGATGTGATCGATGACCCCGTCATGAAAGCTCCTACTGAGGGAATGACTGTTGTAGTTGCATTAGATGTATATTTGAAGTACTAGGAACAAAGTACTACTACTCAGTGCATCATTTTGACTTCCATGAGTCTTGTCTTTAAAAGGAAACATGAAACTATGAATCCACCACAGATAATAGAACATCTTAAGAAGATGTAGAAGTCTCAGAATATGAATGTTAGATATCCGATGTCTAAGTCCCTATTCATGTCTGAATTAAAGCTCTATGAGCTAGTGCGCATCCATGTTCTAAAGATATTTGATCTTATAGAACAACTTGAGAAGTAAGGATGCCCACTTAAAGCAGGATTTGATCTTGCAGTCTCTTGATGATACTTCTGTTATGTTAATGTTAACATGAACAAGGTGGATTGTGATATTCATGAATTGCTCAATATGTTGATCAATTATGAAAAACAATTCTCATCGAGAAAACGAAAGTATCAGGATCTATGCATTTGATTGATGAATCTTTAAAGAGTAAGTGGAGAGGCAAATGGATGCCTGAGAGAAAATCGCTTGCACTTGAGAATGGTATTATGAACACATTCAATAAATTAAAGGTGAACATCGATCAATGGGATGTTGGACGTTTCTTTTGTAAAAAAGTAAGGACATTGGAAGAGAAATAATCAAACAAATCAAGGCTACTTTTAGCTTTTTAGGCTTGGTCATATCAATGAGAAAAGAGTAAACAAGTTGCATAAGGCAGTGTGTCTTAGGTAGTATGATTATGAATCATACGATACTTGTGAATCTTGTCTCATTGGGAAACCGACAAAATCTCCTTTTACTGTAACCGGAGAAAGAGCTAGTGAACTTTTAGGACTCATACATATTGATGTATGTGTGCCAATGAAAGTTCGAGCTAAAGGTGGATATTCTTATTTTGTTACCTTCACTGACGATATGTCGAGATATGATTTAATATATCTAATGAGACATAAGTAAAAAAAAAATTGAAATGTTCAAAATATTTAGAAGCGAACTTGAGAAACAAACCGGTAAGAATATCAAGGCACTAATTAAGATCTGACCGTTGGGGGTGAGTATCTTATAGATGATTTTATTGATTATTTTCCACAAGAAGGGATCTTATCATAGTGGACTTCGTATCTTATTAGATATGGTACGATCGATGATGAGATTTATAGATCTTTCTATCTTCCTGTGGGGATATGCTTTAGAGGTTGTAGCATGTTTGTTAAATAAGGTTTCCACTAAAGCAGTTGTTGAAACACCATATGAGATATGGAAAGGATGGAAAGCTAACCTTAAACATTTAAGGGTTTTCCAACCTATGTTAAGCGACTGCAATCAGACAAGCTTGAGGCTAAGTCTAACAAATGCAGATTTGTTGGTTATCCCAAGGAGACTATGTGATACTATTTCTATCTTCCTTATGAACATAAAATGTTTGTGGCTAGGAACACAGTTTTTCTTTTAGAAAAGAAGTTCCTTGATATCGGAAGAACTGGAAGTAGAATAGATCTTGATGAAATACAAGATACCAATGAGTCAGCGCCGACTCAAGAGCATGAGATGCATATTGAGCAACCTTTTCTTGATGTCTTACAGTTTCCACCGAGGGTTCCAACCTCAAACATTGAGGTAAATGATTTGGTTAATGAACCAAATCGGGAACAAGGGTAACAACAGAATCAAGAAGTACAAGAGCCTCCTAGAAAATCAATTAGAGAGCGTCTTGCAAAAAAATAGGATTAATATATTAGTGTGCGATAATGAGGACAATCATATTGATGATGACCTTATTATTGAAACGATCCTAAGTGTTTCTAAGAAACGGTGGCTAGTCCAGACCATGAGAAATGGCTTGATGCCATGAAATCCGAAATAGAGTTAATGAAAATCAATAAAGTATGGGCTTTAGTTGATGACTTTAAGGACTTAAAACCTATTGGGTGTAAATAGGGTTTTAAGAGAAAGGTTGGAGCGGATGGTAAGGTTGAAACCTTTAAAGCGCGTTTGGTTGCTAAAGGGGTATAATCAAAAGGAAGGTATTGATTAAGAAGAAACGTTCTCTCCTATAGCAATGCTTTAATCTGTTCGGATTTTTCTTGCTATTGTTGCATTATGTGATTATGAGATTTGACAAATGGATGTGAAAACGGCTTTCCTTAATGGTGAGCTCAAGGAAGATTACATATGACTCCACTTGAAGGTTTTACATTGCCATCTGCTCCTAGTAAAGTATGTATGCTACAACGATCCATTTATGGACTAAAGAAAGATTCTCATAATTGGAACTTTTGTTTTCACACGACAATCGAAAAGTTCGATTTTGTGCGTTGTGAAAATGAGCCATGTATGTACAAGAAGGTTAGTGGGAGCGTTGTTATTTTCCTAGTGTTATATGTAAATGGCATATTGCTAATAGGAGATGATGTGTCAGTCATGCAAGAAACAAAAGTTTGACTATCTGAAAAATTCTTCATGATAGATGTGGGGAAACAACTTACATACCCGGAATAAAGGTCTATAGGGATAAATAAAAAAAGGGTCGTTTGTGATCTCCCTATCTATGTACATTGCTACTATCTTAAGGAAGTATCACATGGATAATTCCAAAAAGGGGAACTTACCCATTGGAATTGGAGTTTCTCTCTTTAGGGGGGATATTCCTAAGACCCTAGAGGAAAGAGAACGCATGAGTAGAATCTGATATGCTAACGCAGTGGGAGCTATCATGTATACCATGACATGTACGAGACCGAATATTGC
Source organism: Erodium maritimum (assembly GCA_963921825.1). NCBI lineage: Eukaryota > Viridiplantae > Streptophyta > Magnoliopsida > Geraniales > Geraniaceae > Erodium > Erodium maritimum. The sequence goes on along the minus strand of OY997594.1, from coordinate 48,619,059 downwards.
CTACGAGTTAGGAGTAGCAAGTAGGTACCAAGGAAATCTGAGTGAGGCATATTGGAAAGTTGTTAAAACTATTATTAAGTACTTGGAAGTACTAAAGACCAATTCCTCATGTATGGAGATAATGAGCTTAAATTGTTAAGCCACATCAATGCAAGTGTTGCATCAGATAAGGACGATAGCAAATCTAGTTCTGGTTAGGTTTTACCTTGAATGGTGGAACAGTAAGTTGGAAGAGTTCCAAACAAGCTACCGTAGCAAATCTAGTAACCAAAGCAGAATACGTAGTTGCATGTGCTGCAACACTAAGGTGCTTGGTTCAAAGGAGTTCGACAAGCACAACTGGAATATAGGATTGAAATTCATGAATGTTTGGCTCTAGTCAAATGTTAATCTTCATGAAACATTGTTTTTAGCACATTTCATATCGTGTTTGTCTTATTAGTGGTGACTAATATAATGGCTTTTATTGTTATCATATATGAATATTTATTGATATTGTAATATGATAAGTCCTTGATTAAACTACTATACTTGTCATCATAATGGGGATTATGATAATGAGAGTCAAGTATTATAGAGTTTGATCTAAATGTGTTCTTGGTCATAGGATCATCCTACTGGGACTAAGGTGATCCGGATAGACCAATATATGTATAACAGTACTCATTGGATGAGTATTAATGGATCTCATTCATTAAGTTATAATATAAATGATGCATATAGTGGATATGATCATTAAACTGACCAAAAGTGAGATTTCCAAATGGTTAATTTTACCTATACTGTCAATGTGGAAATTTTCTGAAGGATCAAATGTATATTGTTTTGTCTTTTGACCTGAGATCACCATAGTGATTAATAGAATGCTTGTTATACTTTGATACCGAACACCTAGTGTGTAAAAATGTTAGTTGAAAGGTCATTGGGTATAATTGAGTACCTATATAATCAATGACGAGTCAAGAGGGGATCCATCAACTCAAGGTAATGAGTTTGGACTCTATGTTGTTATGAATCTTATGATTGGAAAGGATCCTTGTCCAAGGCAGAAGAATGATTTGAGAAAGGAGTTTCTTAAAGTCATTCAACAACCAGTAACGATCAACATGAAACATAGTGGTTATCTGTTAGGGTTTGACAGTCAAATCATACCCTAGGATAATCCGGATTTGGAAAGATGGAAGGAAAACAATTCATCATCCTTAAACCAGGTTCGTCTTTATTGGATATTTATATTCACGTTATCCGGCCGTCGGGGAGTGTTGTTAGACGCCAACCTCGATTAGTAGTTAATGAGATTAATTACTACCGGTTTAGCGTTGAACCTATGTGGTCACACACTTACGAGTGACGTTTGATGTTTACGATCATTTAATTTATTATGAGATAATTTATTGAAATGATCTAGATGACATGTTTGTTATATTTTCTGCTAACACGGAAATATAATAAATATTGGAGTTCTTGGCCGATTGGATCTAGGTCAAGTGGGAGATTGTTGGGTTATACCCTAGGCCCAATCGGGTTTAAGCCCAGTTGGTTTTTAGACCCAATAATGATTATTGTTTAAATGTAGATATTAGGGTTAAGAGAAAAATTAAAAACTTCGTTCCGAAATTTTTGGAGCTGAAGTCCTAGGGTTTTGCCGCTTTACTTTTGGGAGAGCGTGCAAAGACGGCGCCGGCGCTTCTGTCCGGTGAGTTTGGTTTGTGCGTGATCGAAGCAACTGTCGCATCCATCTGCGAACATGGAACCGAATCAAACGCAGAGTAGAGACCAAGGAATAGTTGATTTGGAGGAGAGGCTTGGTAGTATTGCGATTGAAGAGGAGGAGGAGGTTGTTATCTCGGCGAGCGAACTGCGTGGAGGAGGCGAGGCGTTCAAACACGGGCTCGCCGGAAAGTTGTTGTCTCGCAAGGGTTTCAATAAGAAGATCTTCGCCGAAATTCTGAAGAAGATCTGGAATGAACCGGCACTGAAAGTGGAGACCATAGCTCCGGGAGTTTTCGGCTTCTTCTTCCCAACGGAGAGGGCGAAGCTTCGGGTGTTGGAGCTCGGACCGTGGTGGTTCAACAAATCGCTTCTCTTGCTGAAAGTTTTCAATACGTCTGTGCAACCGGAGAGTATTGTTTTTGATGAGGTATTATTGTGGGTTCAGATGCATAAATTGCCGTTTATCGCCAGGTCGGAGACGGTGGGGAAGAGGATTGGTAACGTGCTTGGCCGGTACATCGAAGCTGATTGCAATGAGGACGGACGCTCGGGGGAGGAGTTCCTGCGTGTTCGGATCCGGTGGGACATCAACAAGCCACTGAGGAGGAGGATCAAATTACGGCTGGAAGAGACTGAGGATGCCACTTGGGTGGAATTGCGATACGAACGCCTGCAAGACTTTTGCTACGGTTGCGCTCGGATAAGTCACACAGTGAAAGAGTGTGAGTATATTGAGCCAGGGCAGGAGCCGGAAACACTACCCTATGGTGATTTTATGCGTGCTAATCTGCTGGCCAGGCGCACGACTCAGTCCAAGCCGAGTCCACCCAGTTCGGTGCAGAGAAGCAATGGAGAAAGTGATGTGAACTTCAGGGAGCACTTGGCTCTAGGGAGATTTGGACGTGAGGAATGTGCCGCAGCAGTTTACTCTGAGGAGGAAGGGAGGTCCGCAACCGGACAAATGCAGAACAAGAATTCAAACCGGAGGGAAGAGGTTGTGGACAGCGTATCTCGGACGACGTCAAAAGCCAATCCTCCAAACCGTACCCTTGCTGAAATACCAGTGAATACAATTGGAGCAATGGACTTGAATAAGATTCCTTTGGAGGTCCAGCGTACGGGAGAAACAAATGTGCATGTTGATGGTGATGACTTATGGCTAGCTTCTGAGCATTTGGTGGCAGAAACAAATGTGCATGTTGATGAAACAAATGTGCATGTTGATGGTGACGACTTATGTTTAGCTTCTGAGCATTTGGTGGCAGAAACAAATGTGCAGGTTGATGGGCGTGTCAAGGCTCTCAGAAGATTCAGGAGATTGGGGAGTCCCAGGGCGAGTCATTCTCGTAGCAGCTCGGCCCTGGGAGAAGAGGAAGCTTCGAGGTCGGGTACGAAACGGGGTATTACCGGTGATCAGAAGGGGAGTTCTGGGACTATCCTGGTCCCTGATTCCCAAATCGTTGAGCCGATGGACATGGCGAGGGTTGCCAAGCAACCCCGCCAATCCAAATGAGGCTGCTTGCTTGGAACTGCCGGGGGCTTGGGAACCCCTGGGCGCAACAGTTCCTTGTCGAGCTTGTAGCTCGAAAGCGACCCGAGATCGTCTTTCTATCTGAAACTAAGTGTCAGAAAGCATTGATTGATCATATGAGCAGGATGATGGGTATGGGTGGATCTTTTGCAGTGAATAGCAGAAATGGAGGAGGTGGTATTGCCATGTTTTGGGCAAATAGAGAGGACGGTATGCTGAGAACTTTCTCAAAGTCACATATTGATCTCCTTACAGTTAATGATGAAGGTGTGCAGGTTCGGGTGATTGGTTTGTATGGGCAACCGAGAAGAGACAAGAGGAAGGAGACATGGGATTTGTTACGCAGACTAAGTGAACAGGAGGATCTTCCGTGGGTTGTTCTTGGTGATTTTAACAATACCCTTTCTGATGCAGATACGAGAGGAAGAAATGTGTACCCAAGACAGTTGCAGGTTGGTTTTGGTCAAGCTCTGATGGATAGTGGTCTGCGTGATATCCCCATAACAGGGTACCGGTACACCTGGGAGAGGGGAAGGAACAACCCAGAGAGGGTGGAAACACAGTTGGATCGTGCTACATCCAACAGGCGCTGGGATGAGTTATACCCGGACACCTTATTACTCAATGGGGGTCTGTCAACATCTGACCACACCCCTATCTGGGTAATTGGGAAGAAGGAGGAAATAGGTTGGAGATCCCGCTGTTTCAGGTTTGAAGAGGGTTGGACAAGAGAACCCGAATGTGAGCAGGTGATCAGACGTATTTGGGAGGAGGAGAATGATTTGGGTATTCATGACAGACTGAAATACACGGCGGGGGAGCTCAGTAAGTGGGCGAATGCCAATCCTGATACACTGAACAAACGTATTCGGGATTGCCAGGAGGAAATGAATAGACTAAAGGGGAGATGGGATCAAGTTAGTGGTGACAGAGTTCATTACCTCAGGGGTCAGTTGACACTTCTTTTGGCCCAGAGAGATGATAGGTGGAAGCAACGGGCCAAACAACACTGGCACAATTCGGGAGACAGGAACACTAGGTACTTCCAAGCAAAGTGTTCTGCGCGCAGAAGAAGAAACCGGATTGTGAAGTTGACAGATGACAGTGGTATTCAGAGGGAGTGGGGGAAGGGCCTGGAGGAGGTTATGATTCAGTATTTTGAGGGTTTATTCCTGCAGGAGTCTGAAGTTGAAGATGATGTGAGTCAACTGGTACCTCAGACAGTTACAGACTTCCATAATGAGGACCTACTTCGGCCGGTTACTCTGATGGAAGTGAGGACAGCTCTGTTTAGTATGATGCCCCTGAAAGCCCCGGGGCCTGACGGTTTCAACCCGGGTTTTTTCCAGAGATACTGGTCAGTACTTCATCCCCACTTACTCCGGGTGGTGCAGCAGGCTTTTGAATCAGGTTCTGTTCCCTCTGTTTTAAACGAAACTAATTTGGTTTTAATTCCAAAAGTTAGACGACCTGCGACTATGGCTGAATTTCGTCCAATAGCGTTGTGTAATGTGGTTTACAAAATGATATCCAAGGTTATTGTGAACAGAATGACAGGTATCTTACAGGTCTCTATCTCGGACTCTCAGAGTGCCTTCCTGAAAGGTCGACTGATCACCGATAACATCATCATTTCAGGAGAGGTACTACATTATCAGAGGAATAAGAGACAGGGTCAGGCTGGACAGATGGCTATGAAAGTTGATATGAGGAAAGCTTATGACCGGGTGGACTGGGGTTACTTGGAAAGGGTGTTAAACCGTATGGGTTTTTCTGCCAAGTGGGTGGGATTGATCATGTCCTGTGTTCGGTCTCCCCAGTTAAGGATTTCCACAGAAGGGAGAAGGTTGGGACCTATTAGGCCGGGACGGGGAATCAGACAGGGTGATCCTCTATCCCCATACTTGTTTATCGTTTGTGCAGAAGGACTTTCCCGTTTAATTACAAGTTATGAACAACGGGGGTTGATTACTGGTACTAGAGTAGTAAGGGATGCTCCCCCTATTACTCACTTGTTTTTTGCAGACGATAGCTTTTTCTTCGGAAAGGCGAATGAGGAGGAAGCGGAGGCCTGGAGGGAAGTGTTGGGACGGTATGAGAGGGCTTCGGGGCAACAAATCAACGCCCAAAAGTCGTCGATATCTTTTAGTCCTAATACATTACCGGCTAGAAGAGAAGGGGTGGAAGGTATTTTGGGAATGTCGCAGGTTGTGGATGTGGGGTCGTACTTGGGACTCCCGGCAGTGATAGGGAGAAGCAGATATAAGGCGTTCAGGTACATCAAAGATCGTATTTCCCGCAGATTGACAAGCTGGGACGAACTTTTACTAAGCAAGGCTGGTAAGGAAGTTTTGTTAAAATCTGTTATACAAGCCCTCCCTATGTACTCAATGAGTGTTCACCTATTACCTGTTTCATTGATTCGAGAGATTGAGGTAATTATGAACAGGTTTTGGTGGTCTCATAACACCAAGACAGGTTCGGGCATTAAGTGGCGTAGGTGGGGTGCATTATGTGATCATAAACTGCAGGGTGGTTTGAGTTTTAAACATCTGCATGATTTTAATCTTGCGCTGCTAGGTAAGCAAGGTTGGAGGTTGATGTCGAATCCGGAGAGCCTTGTCAGTAGAGTTTTGAAGGCGAAATATTATCCCATGACAGATTTTATACATGCTCTGAGGAAACCAAATTCGAGCCCCATCTGGAATAGCATTATGGCCGCCCAGGATGTGGTTAGAAGAGGTGTCCGCAGAAGTATCGGGTCGGGAGATCAGACTTTCCTCACCGGAGCTCCTTGGGCTGAGTCGACGTCCGGTTACTTGGTGGATATGGACGGCCCAATGGAGTTTTGGCCGGTTAGCAGACTGTTTTGGCCAGGCAGAAGGGAGTGGAATGTGGAGTTTATCCAGCGGGTACTCTCCGAGAGAGATGCTGAGGCGGTACTTAAGGTCCCCCTCAATTCGGGCTGAGACACTGATACTTGGTTCTGGAAAGGTACTCGTGATGGTATTTATTCTGTGAAATTGGTTTACAGGGAGATTCAGGCAGTTGCAGGAAGGTGGGGCCCGAATAGCAGGGATGAGTTTTGGAAGAAGTTGTGGTCTCTACGGGTTCCCCCAAAGGTCGTTCACATGTTATGGAGGGGAGCTTCTGGGATACTCCCCACTGGGACTTGTCTTAGAACCAGGAGGGTGGATGTCTCAGGACTTTGTGGGGTTTGTGGAGAAGAAGAGACTGATTCCCATGTTTTGCTATCCTGTTCAGTTGCTGTTGATGTGTGGAGTAGGGTTCCGAGTGTTTCTTTACGCCAGATCGATTCGATTCGTGGGTGGTTGACCCACAATTGGGAGACATGCTCTCGTGAGGAGGCGGAGCTACTCGGGGTTGTCTGTTGGGAGCTGTGGAAAGCCCGGAATAACCGTGTTTGGAATGACAAGGCCACTCCGGCCGAGGCTATTTTCAGGGCAGCAGTGAAGCTGGAGTCGGAGTGGAAAGCAGCTCAGTCTCATCAACACCTCCCTGGAGTCCCTCGACCGGTTGGTCCTGACAAATGGGGCAAACCAGTCGAGGGCTCCATTAAGGTGAACTCGGACGGTGCAGTGGTGGCAGGACATGGAGGAGCAGGCGGATTCATTTGTAGAGACAGCCAAGGTACAGTGGTGGGAATTAGATGTTTTATTTTTCCACATTTGTCTGACCCAGAGATTTTAGAGGCTCTAGCAGTCAAGGAAGCACTGGTGTGGTTGAGAAGCAGTGAATGGTTAGCATGATCAATCGAGACTGACTGTCTTGGAGTAGTCCTTGCCATCAATAATCCAACGCGCCTGCTATCTCCGTTGGGGGGGATTATTGATGATTGTAAGGCTATTTTAAGTCAATTACCAGGGGTGAGAGTTAACCATGTTCGTAGAGTAGCCAATAGAGTGGCACATGAGTTGGCTCGTAATGCTTATACTTGGGTTCATCTTGTACTGAATTTGAATCAATTGCCAAACCCCATCCCGGGGCTCCTGGTTATTGATTCCGAGTAATGAATTATACTTCCCTCAAAAAAAGAAAGAGAAAAATTAGATTATTCTCTACAACCTCCTTTTTTTGCTCTTCTCTCCCAAAAACACAAAATGGAAGAATCGTTCTTCCTCCATTGTCATCTCAAGAGTTGAAAGCATCAAATTATTGCTCGGTGTGGATACACTAGAGGCTTCGTACTTTCGGAGCTATATCGGATTTATTCTACATATCAAGTAAGTAAGCCTTACAATTTTATCATTGATTTAGATGCAATATTTTGGCTTTGGATCGAACGTTTTAATTCCACTGCAAACATGTGATGTTTTTTCGATCCTTCAGCAATACCATCTTCATCCATACTTAACCACACAACTAGAGACTTTTCCCGATTAGAATCTTTCTTACAAAAGAAATCCAACAGTTCTTAGGGATAGTCAACTACATTACAACTTCATACATGGTGTTGCCAAGAACATGTCGGCACTTTTTGGCTCAATTGAAAAATAGGCGTTGTCCCGTGGATCTCGAAATGCATAGAAACAATCCAACAACTTAAACGAGTAACACATGACCTTCCAGCATTGAAGATCCCATCAAAAGGAAAGACGATCCTAAAAATTGATGCAAGCGATTGCTATTGAGGAGCGGTCATACTAGAAGAAGATGAAAATGGTAAAAGGTTGATTTGCGGATACAAAAACGGAGAGTTCAAAGAAAGCGAAAAACACTACTATTCCACTTACAAATAATTCCTTGTCGTAAAGAGGGGGATAAAGAAGCTTGAGTTTCAGTTGATAAGACAACATTTCCTAATAGAAATGGACATATCCTCTTTATCAAGGATGTTCCAGTTCGAACAAAAGATCCTCCCTAATTCCTTGTCGTAAAGAGGGGGATAAAGAAGCTTGAGTTTCAGTTGATAAGACAACATTTCCTAATAGAAATGGACATATCCTCTTTGTCACGCCCCAAATTCAGTAACACCGAACTTGGAACGTGAACGTTTAAAAACAATAAAACAATGAAACCTGTTTTGGATAAACACTTTAAAAAACTCCATTTTATTAATCAAAATAATATTTACAACTTAAAATACGTCCCAACACGTGGACAAAAGTACAAGGTATCCGTCACTAGACTCAAAAGACTAAACCCGGACTCCGCTCCTAGCTCCACAAGCTTCGAGAGCTCACCTAGTCCGTCCTGTGACCAGTACCTGTAGGAAAAGCAGCTAGGGGTGAGCGTTCGCTCACCACCACAGATAACAGAATGACTACGGCATAATTAGCAGACAATGCCGGTAACACCCACAACAAACTCAACTCCGGGGATCACTGTCCCCAACCCAAGTACTCCGACTGAACACACACCCACAGTTACCTTCCTTGACCAACTCGACACCCTGACACGTAAAGTAGACCCGACACAACGATCACGACCTCTTCCAAGGACTCAAACGAAGGCTACGCAACACCAAGCAAGATCACAAAGGATCGCATACCAGCTGCTCAGTAACCTCTCCCACTCACACGAACACGGATCAGGCTAGCCAAAGAATGCTTACAACCTGTGATATTCAAACTCGGACCAGGCCAGCCAAAGAATGCTTGCAACCTATTGATACTCAAACTGTGTCAGGCCAGCCAAAGAATGCTTGCAACCCGTTGATACTCAAACTTGGTCAGGCCAGCCAAAGAATGCTTGCAACCTACCGGGATCCGCAATCACAATCACAATCACAAGCACGTTCAACAACCAGTAACAACACAGGTTCAACACTCACAGGCACTCATGGGCACCAAGACACCAACAGTAAAACTCGGACTCAACAGCCCCACAGGCACTCACGGCCTCCCAAGACACACCGCCAATAAAGACCCGGGTTCAACAACCCCACGGGCACTCACGGCCTCCCAAAACCCCAAAGGTAAAGACACGGTTTCAACAACCCCACGAGCACTCATGGCCACCCGAAACACCAACAATAACACACAGGCTATCAAGGCCACCCAAGACATCAACAATAATACACGGGCTCACAAGGCCACTCAAGACATCAACAATAATACACGGGCTCTCAAGGCCACCCAAGATATCAACAATAATACACGGGCTCACAAGGCCACTCAAGACATCAACAATAATACACGGGCTCACAAGGCCACTCAAGACATCAACAATAATACACAAACAACCTCCGGCATAACCAATGCCTCCAACAGTCCTAAAAATCAACAGTTTCACATACAACCTCCGGGCATGGTCATATGCCTCCAGTAATTCTAATATCGCCAAGTTCTCTGCTCCTACGACACTACTAAGTGTCACATGCTTTTCTCATATTCGCTACGTTCCTGTATCATGCAATTCTAATGTTCGATAACCTACTCAACCCACGACACCCCGATGTCACATGCAATTCTACTGTTAACTTTCCCTAGTCAGGGCCGAGATCCGGCTACTTTTCCCTACCTCGTGCGTGTTCTCCCAAAAGCCAACCAACGAGCTCCGGTGGTGATCTCAATCACTCACCCAGCTTTCCCTTTCCTCGGTCCGTGGCACGATCTAAAAGAACACAATTTGAAGACACTTAACAACTCGCAGGAATAAACTGAAAAATCATTAAACTCGATGCCCAAACTTAACCCCGACAATGTCGATCACTCCCAAACTTCCCAAACGCTCGACATTGTCGATAAGGGACCCGTCAAGGCCCGATTCGCCCGACATGGCGAATCTGCCCGGGTTTTGTAAATGCCCTTCCGGGGCTCCAAAAATTCCCGTTTTCGTTTCTACGGTCTTAGAATAATTCAAGGGTCCCAATGTACTTGACCGAATCGAATTCCGACTCCTGAGTCAATTAATTTCTGTTTCAAGTTTCTAAAACCCGTTAATTGTAACTTTTCCAATTTTCGATTCGGTTAAGGATAAATGGTCCGGGAAACGTTTTAAACCACCCGAACACAAAACCCGAGCACCCGAGCACGTGGGCCCCACCCGACCAAGTTAGGCCGTGGGCCCTAGGGTTCATTAGGGGCCGGCCCACCATGGAGGTGGGCGGCCCTAGCTCAGGCCAGCCACCTCCCATGGTGGCCGGGGCTCCTCCCGAGCTCCCGGTCGCCAGAAAACGTTCCCCTTCCCCTCTAAACGCCTCCAAAACGTCTCTAACAATTACTCCAACATCAAAACCACCTTAAACTAATAGTTTCACCCAAACCCTAACATTTGAAAACTATCAAAACGACGATCGGTTCAGTGCTTACCCAAGAGGAGAACGAGGGGAAGTCGATTGCTCTTTGTCTTGAGACGATCCAAGGGTTGGATATTCTCCAAACCCTAGTTCTTCCTCCTTCTCTCTTCTTCTCCTTCTCCTTCTCTCTCTAAACACTCTCTTCCTTCTCTTTCTAAAACAACTAACACTTTTTCTCTTTTTTTTTTTCTTTTAAAACATGTGTGGCCGACCACGTAGTCTTCCCCTCTCAATTTCCCTCCAAAATTAACACCACCACTTGTTGGACAAGTGGCAAGGTGGGTCCCACACCTTTTCGCGAAAATCGGACGTTTCGGGCCCCGAACGGGCACTTTTTCCAAGAAATTACGAAACTTGGCGGCCTACAAGGAAACGGCTCAACTAAGACCGCTGCGACGACGGCTAAGCTTTTTGGATCCAAAACGGTCCTCGAATGGACCAAAACGTCGCTCGGTTGACTTTTCTAGCGAAAAGTCAACATTTCCCAAATTGATCAGAAAGTTGCCCTGAGTCCCCCGGAACTCACTTTGGTCGATAACGGGGTCAATTTAAATCCGATATGACACTCGGGGTCATTTTAGGTTCAATTTAGTGTCAGCCTTAAAAAATTTAAATTTTTCCTGTTTTTCGCAGGTTTGACTAGCGTTGACTGGAAGTGGTTATTATATTAAGGATGTTCCAGTTCGAACAAAAGATCCTCCCTAATGCACAACACTTGAGATGGACAGATGGTTCTCGCAATGAAAGTTTGATGTAAAGGACATCAAAAGAATATATAGTTTTCTTCTATATATCTTGTCAAGGGTGTGATGGCAGATTTCACTAATGATCCTAGTAGTCTACATAATAATCAAGAAGAACTAACAAGAGAATCTATACAAGCCTTTTTCTAAAACATACCAAAAGGAATTCGAGAAAGCATACTGGAAGACATGCTCATTTACAGGGGCGTAAAAACCTTACATGGGTTCTTGAGACTATATTTGGGTTAGACCAAGGACCCATCTATGGGTTGCCATACCATCCAGTGTTCCCATTTCTAACGGTCCTCGAAATGAGCCCAATGTATTATGACAACTTTCTTGAAGAAGCGCATATTTTGTTGTGATACCTGCGAACGTATACACTATTGGCATCCTTGTGACAAGTGTGCCATGTTACAATACTTGTAACCTTGCCTACTCAGCGAAATAGGGAGGAGACAAGAAGTCTTGTACAAATGACTAACCATATTTAAAGATGTAACATGATGCCAGTCCAGTATTCGAGCACAAGAAAGGCAGACTATATTTGTAACTCTCAAGATGACCACCCCACAGACCAACCAGGATAGTATGATCGTCGTATAGAGAAAGCATGATGCCCGTATATGGATAAGTTTCCCGAACTTCCTCAACCATCCTCTTAGATTCCATGAAAGAACAAATCTGATAGTCAATTTTAATGGGCTATAGAAGGAGAGCATTGAAGAAAAATTATTCTGCCATTACATAGTAAACTAGCATGATATGACCTTATACTCAACAGAGTTTGTACGAGAGATTCACAGAATTTTGGACGCCTACCATCATGTCCTAGAAGCAGAAAATGAAGGAACCAGTACCTAAGAAGATGTCAACAACTCGGTGGCCACATCCCCTTTATTTGGAGGATGAGTGAATAGTGACTAGGATGGGCCATGTGTTGTACATGTACTGCTGCCCCTTACGACATCTAGTAATGTGTATAGGTGTGTAGGTAGTGTCACCTATGACACGTGTGTGTAATAAAGCCATCGAGGTTCCACTACGTGACATGATGGAATAGCCATCATGGTCTTGTTCTATTAAGGATAAGATTCTCCATGTGAGGCCTAGAATAGTAAAGGACATTATGTCGTGTTTGTAATAGTATAGGTCACTAAGGTCGCGTCAATAATATTAAGGGTCACAAATAAACAGTAAAGGGAAAATTGTAATAGTAAGAGTTACGAATGAATATAGAAAGGTCAGGACTTGGAATTATAAATAGAGGCCTTGTCATTAGCCATCCTCAAGCCTTTACTACCCTAGAGAGAAGGTAAGAGTGTCATGAGTGTCCTTCTGTGAGCTTCTATATTCAATAAAGCTTCCGTTTGAGTATACATCTCTATGTTTTCAAATATTGTTTTGTGTGTGCATAACCCCTTGATCCAGATATAAACTCCTGATTGGTTGTATCCACTATGTGTCTGTAAACGCCATGTTGGTATTACTTATGGGATAATACCATGATGGCTATTCTACCATGTCACGTTAGGGGGACTCGATGGCCTTATTAGGCACATGTGTCATAGGTGGCACTACTTACACACTACTACACACTTCTAGATACCTTCGGGGCTATTATTAAATAGATAACATGTGGATCATCCTAGCCAATATTCTCCCATCCTCCAAATAAAGGGGATGTTGCCACCTGGTCTTCTTCGTTGGATGCATTCAAGTTGATTACGAAATAAAGTTCTTCAACGAGGTAGTCTTCCCAATACAGCTCCTTCATCTTGCGAACTTGTTCATGATGTTTTTCAAGTCCATTCAGGGTTTCCAATAGCTAAATACGTACGTTGTATTTGTTGGATTATAGGATGTGTTACGTTAACACGGCGGAAAACAAAAATTTCCCCAAATTTTTATCAGTTATAATCCAAATAACCTAGATCACACATTCAGGTAATTCCTAATCTATGCGATAATTGAACAGAGATTACCTCAATAAAGAGCATTTTCAATCAACTGGTTCAAGAAAGGTACCTTTAGAAGTGTCGGTATAGGCTCTCAAGTGTTCGCCCTCTAACGGTATTCACACGAGAAAAATAGATCTACAATTGAGCACACTAGTAGCATTTGAATAAAGAACTCTCAACTTACTGTGTGGTGGCCGAAAATCAAAATAGTGATGCTTATGATTTTCGGCCAAGGTAGCCATTTATTTATAGGTGTTGGTCTTACTTATCTTTTATATATATTTTTCAAAGCATAAAAATTGCACAAATAAATGTTGATTGAGTTGATAGTCATACTTATTGATCTTATTTTAAGAATAATATAATACTTTTAGTTTAGTAAAATGTTTATGTTTTTTTTATATATTTAATATTTGATATTATTAATATTTCTATGTAATATAATACAAAAGTTGATGTTATATAATTGATCAAAATAATAAAATAATAATCCGATTGGTCTCTACTGAAAGGATCCTACTAGCATGTTTTTACAACTTTGTGCACTGCCTAGTCATGCTTCCAAACAAGTCTATCCACCCGGATTCGAACCTGTTACCTCGAAGAAAAATAAGACCGTAAAGAGTTCTTCACCATCAGACTAACCCAAGTAGGCAACTTCACAACAGATTGATAGACATGAACCTTATATCTACAAGATTGAACCTTTCTCGAAACAGGGGTGTCGTGGACCAAGATAAAATATGGATGTTATGGGCCTTACGGACCGTAAAGGAATGGGCTAAACACACCACAGTGGAAGAGAAGTCGTGCGCAGCAAAGGGGAAGAGGAAGTCGCGCGCGTCCCTGCAGAGTCGGCAGATTCTGTTTCCTTTTTTAATTGCTTTCTTAATTTTAGTTATATTAGGATTTGGGAACTTTTGGTAGTTTGGAATTATTGTTGAATTAGGAATTTGGGTTGTTTAGGAAAGCTCTATGGTTATATATACCAGACGGATTCATGAATAAAGCATTGAGAATTTAGTTTACTACTTTGTTCTCTAAGAGGTATCAGGGTCCCTCTATAATCTGGGGTTCACACACAATAGGGAGAAACAAGAACAAGGCTTCGCTCCAGCGAACCCTTGGATTGAATCTTCAGTCCTACAAAGGTGCCATAACGCGTTCGATCTCACAGGGTCATAACAATGGATTGCCTATGTAACAAATCATAAATCCATAGATGTCTGATTCTCCATACACAGTGGTTAAGAAGAAACAATTTGAATGTGTTCGGTGTAATACAAATTCTACACATTGAATGTACAAAACCAACACTTCCTCACAAACTCAAGCAGAAGCACAGGCAATAGCCATGGCTCATCCCAAGAAATCTGATATAATTATGTGGTACAGTACAAGAGAAAATGATACTGGCCTTGGATTGTATTTGTGTCTGCAGGGGAGAGAAGGCATGTGTTAGCGATCAGGACATTCATCGTTGCCATGTCAGCGAAGCTTTGTCTCGCTCGGTTTGTTGCTGCCCCTGAATGCTGAAAGAGAGAAGAATGACCTCGCTGAAACACAACATAGTTCAGCAGATACAGAAATATATCAATAATTACTCCGAAAGCACAGTACAGGTGAGGAACTAATAGGATATTGAGAACTGGAAAGCAACAAATACCTTTAGTTGAAGGGCCAGAGCCTGAGATGCCTTCGTGCAGTTTATGAGAACTCTGAACATTAAATTTGCTTGTATTCGCTTCAGCTACAGTACCACACAAATGACATTAAAGAAAACGTAACAAAGCAAAAAGCTTACAAGGACTAGAATCAAGAGAGTGAAGAAAATAGCAAGAACCCAGAAACAAGCTTACCAGACAAATATTCATAAGAATCTGGATTT
This sequence comes from Erodium maritimum, assembly GCA_963921825.1. Lineage (NCBI taxonomy): Eukaryota > Viridiplantae > Streptophyta > Magnoliopsida > Geraniales > Geraniaceae > Erodium > Erodium maritimum. The sequence goes on along the minus strand of OY997594.1, from coordinate 48,603,962 downwards.
CTTTCAAAGCCTTCACATAACGACGCCTTTGGAGGGCCTTGGTTCATTGCAGCATGAAGGGCAGCCTTTCTCAATAGATTCTCACCATTTCTCTTGTTAACAGCCTTATTTTCCTCAGTGTCATCCTCTCCTTCAGAAAAGACAGATGGACTAGACCAACCACTCGAATTTGCATCTCCCTTACTCTTCCGAGCAAACTTCAATAGCCGCTTCAATCCTTTAGGCGCATCTTTTTGATAGATCATAGCAGGAGGATTTTCAGCATTTCCCCACTCAATAATATCATGTTCACTACTTTCTTCTTGCAGCATCTGTGACAAAGAATGGCGTATGCGCGGACTTGATGATCCAATTGGTGCACCATTAGCTGTAGCTGTGAGTTCGGAGGCAACAACATCGCGTGTCTTGGGCAGCTCGTAATGCTCTTCTATTTCCACCCAGGCCATGGGAGAGATTGTTGATTCTTCTTCATCTTGACCTTTTGGCGAAGACTCTCCCACATCTGTGAAGCTATCGCCATTACCAGCAACAACCTCGTCAATTACCTCTGCTTCATCAGAGTCCACATGGCTATCTTTAACCTCAGTTTCTACTTCTACACCCACATCACAAAAATCTGGTGTTTCCGTATTTACCTCAGTATTCTGAACTACTGGGATAGAATCGTTAACAACCACATTCTCTTTTGCTTCAGATTCAGACAAATTTCCGCTTTTCTTGAAAGATTCATCAGACAGCCGAGAATTCTTTTTGGTCTTCTCAACTACAGAAGCAACACTAGGGGAAGTTTTAGAGCCCTTGCGGAGAAAAGGTTTTGATTCCAGTGGTACTACACTGCTCTTCTTGGTTACTTTGTTATAGAAACTAGGTTTCGTGGGACCTATATCAGAACAGTCTCCAGATGCCGTTGCAATTTTGCTTTTTATTGGCTTCCCAGTTTTTGCTACTGGTGGCTGTTTCTTCTCGTTCACAGACTTCAAGCTTTTACTATTACTTGTATCAGGTTTCTTCACATTTCTTTGCTTCTGCAACGGTCTTTCCACCTTAGGGCTTGCTTGAGGAACTGATGATGTTGGCTGTGGCTTCCTACGTGCTGGTACAGAAGAGACCCCAGGAGGAGTTTTAGCTGGTGATATCCCTATGTTTCTTGGTGATGGTGCTGATGGCCATGACTTACGTGTAGGAGGTAGGGACTGAGCTCGAGATGCTACTTTCTTTGTAACAGCAGGTTTTTGTATCTCCTTTTTGGAATTTGCAGGCTTAGACACATTGCTAAGTGATTTTTGGGGCTTGCGAATAGGATTCTTTTTAGAATCACTCACATTAGTGGAGGCAATTTGAGCTTTCCGCTTGTCAAGAATTTGCAATGTTGCTTTAACTTGTGCTTCCTTTTCCGCTCTTTTACCTGCATTCTCTCCTCGAAGCTTCTCGTCCCTTTTCTCCTTGTAGTGATCATAGAACCCACCTCTCTGTTCCAAAGGATGATTCTGGGTTTTGCTATTTTGAAGTTTCTTATATTTAATAGGCTTACTTTCCATCATCTTCATCAGCATTTGGTTCAGCTCTGCTTCTTTCTGCCGGCTCCATTCAGAGGATACTGTTAATCTTTCACCTATTTCCTCTAGTTGGGTTATATTTGTCTCTGCTTGATCATCAGAAACTTTTTTCTCTGATATTTCTGATTTTACATCCTCAGCAGCCTCAACGTGATCATGGCCTTGGCCTTTAGATGTAACATCCGAGTCAGATTTCACTTCAACTGAACTCTTTGGACTTTCTCCATTATTGGAATTCCCAGGAACATAATCTTCAGAAACTACCTCATGTTCACCTCGGGTTGAAGATTCCCCTAGACCTGTACTCCATCTTCTCAACACAGACTTATTTGCAGAGATAGAGATGTTTGTTGATGAACCCTTTTGACTATCCGTAGTCTGATCCTTTTGCTTCCTCTCAAAAAGGCTAATTGCATCTTGAACGCTCATCCTCCGTACATGGCCTTGTGTGTGCCCTTCAGCTTTCTTACTTGATTGTTCGGTTCCTCCTTCCTCTTCACTGCTATCTCCATGAGATATTCTTTCTCTAGGAGGAAAAATATTGAGGCTCTTGATGGTTATTGCAGTGGCCCTACGTGATCCGGTTCTCCCTATTTGAACTCGCCGCATTGGAGATGCTGACCTTCTTGGTGATGCAGATCTTATCAAAGTTCGACTTCTTTCTACAGATTTTTTCTCTTCATCACTCTGATCAGAAGAGCCATCACTTTCTGCAGAGCTCTCTCTTTCAACCTCAGCAAGTTTTGCAGGTGAAACCCCATACTTCACTGCAGTGACTGACGGTGCCGGTTTTGATATCTGAGGTTTACCGTCTGGCTTATTCGGTTTGGTGTTCTTTGAATCACTTTTGAAGGAGAGTTTCTTGTCATTTTGGGAGTTAGGAATGTTGTTGTTTAGGTTCAGTTCCAGAAACTTCCTCAGACAATTCCTGCAGGAAGAAAACTTGTCTATCATTATGCTTCTCCAAAAGTGCTGAACGGCCTTTTTCAAAATTTAGAGGGGAAACTACAAGTAACCACAATAATTTTGTAACTTGTATTGTGTCACCACTGTTAGGACATGGTGCCCTTTTTCGGATGTTTTCCAGTTTTTTTTTTAAACAATTCAAGGGGTAAAAAGGATGAGAGTTTTTCATTCAATTTTAACAGACGTTAGGGTAAATTGATACAAAATGAAAGTTTATGGTGGTGACATAATACAAAAGTAAGGTTTAGGGTGGTTGATACCACTTTGAATAAACGGTGGTGACATGACACTAGTTACAAAATAACAGTGGTGACATGTAATTCCCCCAAAATTAAAAAGGAAACTGAGATGTTTTACTTCATATTCTTCATAGCAACTGGGAAGCTAAGACTCCTAAACCCTAATTTCAATGAACAACTTACTCTAACTCTGTTGCTCCAAAATGTTGTGAAAACTCTGTTAAATAAGTTATTTCTTCATAGGAGCAGGTGGGACCTATTGCCTGGTGGAAAGCTGCAGCTAACTCCTTTCTTAAGGCTGTAAGCCTCAATTCCATAGCCCGTAAGAGTTCATTCCTGGCAACAACATAACAGACTAAGTTAAATGTGGCTGAAAGAAACTGCTAATCGAGAGTATAGCACACAAAAAAACTTACTTTGAAGCATCTGATGACGCCACATTAGTCAAGACAGAACCATCTGCAAAAGAAGAAGCTACAAGAGTCAAAATGTGTTCGAATGTGGAACACTTTTCAGGTAAAATGCATATGTGAGAAATATATATATATAAAGAACAGAATGTTATGTTTGGGACCCAAGGCATTGGAATTGTTACTTCAGTTATGTGGCACATTCAACTTGATGGTAATATCCATTTAGATACAGTATTTTTTATCAGATTCTCTAAAAACCTACACATCACTGCAGTTTTGCAGCTTCTCATCTAAAAGGACTCCTTAAAAGATATAGTTATTAAAAAGACAAAAAAAGGGCCTTTTTTGAGATTGTGGTCAAGGGCATTTTTGTCATTTTTTGATGAAAAATGTTTACGTGTAATTTTTTGAAGTTTAGGCAGCTGGATGTAAAAGTTAGGAGTTGAGGATAGTTATGTGCAATATCTATAATTAACCCAGTACTTTAATAGTATACATGAAGATCTGAAGAGTCTTACTACATCCAATTTAGGGCTTCTATAATCTGTATTCTAAGTTAGAAACGATGATCTAAGTATCAAACACGCTACCTTTTTATAGTTTATGCAAATATATCTTCAGATAACGAAACACACTAACTGTTACTCAAAGATGTATATAACTGAATGTCCTGGGAAATACTTCATGAATGAAAACATGCATCTTATAATCCAAAATTTCCTTATTAAAAGGTCACCTGTTTCTCGACTTCCAGAACCATCCTGACAGCCCTGAGAAAAAAACATGCATCCTAATAAGCAACAGCACGCATACATTAAAAATCCTCAGTGTACAGGATACAGATATATTACCCGGGCATATAATGAAAGTTGGAACTTTCTGGTGTCCTCCAATTGACACATTTCGTTCTTTATACCGTTTATGCTATTTACCAGATCTGGCAAACTCACAATACCTAGGAACCTGAGAAAGTAAGTGATTGCATTGTTAGACAAATTGGGTATCCATATGCCGTTCTCTAGGGGTAAACACAAGGAAGAAAAGAAAAAAGAACCTGTTTAAAGTCAATTTGGTGAACCATGTTGCACCATGAAGATTCTCGGGTATTTGAAGCATAAAGTTAGCATCAGATCCTTTCAAGTACAAGTTCTTTACTTCGGGTAGATGCGGCAACAGTTGTTCCACAAACCCAGTTGCAATTTTTTCTACTTTGTTACCACTGTGTACAAATGCCTCGTACCTAGACAAACATACATTTACTATGGTGAACATAAGGAACTAGCATTGGTAAAGGATCATAAATTGCAAAATATGGAATGTGTTACAGTTTCATGATTGAACCAGGGCAAAGAAATGGAACTCAATGGAAGAAGCAAAAGAAGTAACCTATTTTCCGCCGGGAAAATCTGAAATGCAGCATAATCAAGAGGTCCATCAGCATCTACTCCACCACCCTCCATATCAACCAACAGCTAACTTAAGCTTATATCAGGAAGCTGCAAGAAAAGAGAGAGAGACAAAATGTTAGGGTCAAATTCAAATCCAAAGCTTGTAAATTACATTCAAACAGAGTGAACTATACTTGTTTTTACTTAACTGCCATTTCTTCAGAAATGAAAAGATCTGTTAATCCCAAAAAATAAAAAGAACGAAATTATACAAAATTAGCAAAACAAATAGTAACTGAGTGAGTCACTGACTTTGAGAAAATCTGAATGAGGAAGAAGGAGATTTCAAATTTGAGTAGAGAGCCACGAATCAAAAAGGAGTGTCCAAATAGAAAATACAAGCTAGATCTGCATCTGACTCGCTCTCACCGACAGATGATAAAGTCAGAGCTGCTCACAATAGCAAAAGCACATAAATCTAAATTTAAAAGTAAACTAAATCGGAAATTTGAAACAAGATAATATAAAAATCTGAGGAAATGCAGAAGTGAAAAAGGAAAGGAGGATTTGGACATATAAATAAAATAGTAAAAGCAAAATGGAAATGGCATCATTACCTGAGTCGGATTCGATGGAACGGAAGAGAAGGAGATGCAGAGAGCTCCAATGGCGGTTCTGGTTCTGGTTCTAGTTCTGGTCTACTCTACAACTGCAAATGCAACTGCGAAGAGAGAGAGAGAAGAAGAAGGTGGAGGTAGTAGTGACTAGTGACCATGTGTTTTGTGATGTTGTCTTCTGTCGTTTTTGTGCTTGGTTGGTGTTGCATCAAACTTCTTTCTTTTCCCCCTTTTATTTTTTCATTTCTTTCTTTATTCATATCGGTTATTAATTCAAACCCATATCGAACGAGAACATGTTTTTATACCCTTTGTTAGATTAGTTAACAGGGATAATTGTTCAAAATTATCCTAAAGTTTCGTCCACAAACGAGTTAATGCACAAAATTTTGTCCATGTTGTGTGACTACCTTAAAGTTTTGTCCACGCTTTTATGGGTGTATTGAAGATTTGCCCACGCTTTTGTGGGTGCATTGAAGTTTTGTCCGCACTTTTATTCAATACGGGAAGCACTGCCCAGAGACCCCAGACCATCATTTTGAACATCCCTATTACGTCAAAACTAAAAAAGTCGTGGACAAAACTTCAAGGTAGCCACACAGTGTGGACGAAACTTTGTGCATCAACTCGTTTGTGGACGAAATTTTAAGGTAGTTTTGGACAATTATCCCTAGTTAGTATAGTAATATAGAGTTCTACTTGATCTAGAGTAGAATATCCTTAACTTATATATTTGAATTTACAATTAAAATGTTAACTTGATTCAATAAATTGATATATTTTAGTAAATAAATCTTGTTTTTTTATTGGACTTAACTTTTTTTAAAACGAAAACGATATTAAATTACATTACTGTCAAACTTTGGTTACAAAAGGACCAATGGTCCTGAGCTCCAGAATACGTCCGGGTCTTCGTATGGTACCCAACGCTCATGAACCCGTAGAAAGAGTTTAATTTGCATGTTAGACAAACACGAACAGAAACCTCGTTCTATCATCCCAACAAATAAAAACCAACAACTAAGAACATCCAAAAGTTCACTAACCTGATAGAATAAAAAAACAAAAATAGAAGACGACCAAGCACCACCCGTCCCGGGTCTTGGAGGATAGGCCAGTAGAGACTCATCCCCCTTGGGTCTGATCATGTCTCCTGGGGGGCTGTTTAGCATCCCTCGCATGTTGATCATCGATGTCCTCCTCGTCCACGCCAGTAATAGTCGGGACGACTTCAATCGAGATGTCCACCACTACATCATCATCGTCCGGCTCGTCCTCCAAAGAGAGCACCACTAACCGTTGTTGGAGCGCCATCACAGACCCGAGGATGGCCATATTGTCATGCTTGACCGTTTGGGAGAGATAGGTTCCCGGTCGACGTACACGTGACGGGGGCGATTGGAGGTTCCTCGAGCCCCGTTAGACATACCAGAAGGGGAACTTGCTATGAGTCTAGGGCGGCGAGGACCGAAGATGGGAACGTACTGGTGACCACCAGACGAGGCCATGCTCGACTGTCCCTAGCTAGAACAAGTCATAGAGAGGAGGCCATAGTTCTTGGTAGACTAGCCAGCAGATGGAGAAGGGGCCTGGAGGGTCCTCTAGTTGAAACTTTTCTGGTCGGAGAGTCCGATGGGGGTGACCTTTGGATAGCAGTGTCGGTGCTCCCCACCGTGGCCCGATCTACAAAGGATGAAGCCTTCGCGGGAGGGACAAGATCAGGGGATGTCGTGGATGGGGGGGGGGGGGGAGATCATGGGTGGTTGGTGGGAGGGGCCATAACAATCATGGCATTGACTATTATGGATAGTGGCGACTATGAGTGTTTGGGGAGGGAAGCAGAGTATAGGAGAATAGGAGCAGGGTTGAACCCTATTTTGGCTAGTCTCTAAGACTCTTATTGGATTTACCTTTAATATATATTCTCAAACGTGTTTATGTTGAGTTTTTTTAAACGAGATCATCTCATAATTGAATTCTTGTGTATGTATTAGAATTTGTAATAAAATGACAAATACAAACACTCATGTTTTTCTTGGATAAGCTCAAAAAAAATTATTTAAAAAGGAAGAAAGATCCAAGAAGGATCAATCTAGAACGAAACTATAACAAATGAGCTCTCAATTGGACCTACGAGAACAAACCCCGAAAAAAGAGCAAACCTAAAAACAAAAAACACACCGGCCACTGAACAAAACCCCATACAAAACAAACTGATCAACCCTCGTCAGTGACCCACTCATCATCTTCCGAGGTCAAATTCGGATCGTCAAAAGCCTTTGCTGGTGAAGTTGAGCTAATTGAGCGTTACGAGCTTGTGCAACCTGCTTCCAAACAGCAACAGGAGCAATAAGTCTCTCACGGCTCACAAAACGAGTTCGAGGCTTGGACATATCAGTATAATAATCCTCAAAAAACTTCGGAGTCTGGCCCTGTCATTTCGGAGCTTTAAGAAGGATGTCCTTCCACGGGCTACCCACCTCCTTCGAAACCACATCCTGTAAAGACGCCTTACCAATCTTTTGCGTCCACTGATCGGTAAAACTGGCTTAACCAGGCCTACTAAAGACAAAATATTGGGGCTTGAATTTGGGCTTAAAACAAGAAAGAATGTCCAGGCCCAACCTGCTGCACAGGCCCACTTGCGTGTACAGTGACATCTTCCCCAAAACGATTCACCTCGCCGATACGCACACCACACGCAGTCGTATGATTCGAAATGTTAGGGGAAATTCTTGAGCCGAGTTCACGGGATTGACGATATCCCGCGATCGATCAGGAAAATCCTCCAAATTAGGAATTGAAATTTGAGTCTCAGTTAGCGCAAGTTGCGGAATCGATGCTTCACTGATCTCCAGCTCCAGTGAATTGTTGATCTCCAGCTCCGGTGACGACTCAACCGGTGACAAAGACTTTCCCGTCCGGTTATGGTCACCCATCTCGACACAGACGACAAGAAACGAACTGCTGCTCTGATTTCCATCTGGAACAGAGCATATGCTCTGTTTACTGATGTCATTGGAAATAAGAGCAATAGGAACAAATCTCTTCTCCACAACAAAATGAGAAACTAAAAGCTTCACTTTACCTATGGGGGTCTATTTCTAAGACGATTTTTTGGCTTTTGCAGGGCGTGTGAAGGAAACATACAACACATATCCATTATATTTAAAACCATTTAAATTTTGGACAACCTGTAAAGCTGCATCTGGAGAGTTGAACTCAACAAATCCGAAAAAGTGTCCTCGTCGATTTGGTCTAGCACGCACAAAGACAAAAATTATCGAACCATACGGCTCAAACGTGTTCTTCACCCAGTTCTTGGTCGTGCCGGAAGGGAGATTAGAAAGGAATATTTTGGTTCCCTGCACCCCAAACCCCCCTCTTTTTCGATGACAATCGAACCATTTTGCACGAGAATATCATTCCCTTTAAATGTGCCTACAACTTCTGGCATCTGATCACAAAGCTCGCCAGAACCACTTATCGAAATCTGGACAGAGCTCGAAACATATGTCTTTTGATGCCTGGATTGACGCCCTCTACCAGCCATCGTGACTGGAGGCACCCGTTCCTCCTTGGTGGACAGCTTAGGAGATCCATCAGACTGAACCAACTTCTGCACAGGGCATAAAAAAATTGAGCAGTAGGAAGCATACGAAGATACCAAAGCCGAACAGAAGTCGGAGAATGACAGAAGCTCTTCCCTCCGGCGAGAATCTCCATCACACTTCGTCTTCGTCATTCCTACTTAAGGTTCAGGAAGATCATCGGAGTAGCAAATTTGTCACGCCCCAAATCCGATTTTGACCGGACTCGAGACGTGAACTAAAACAATAATAATTTGAAAGAAAGTAACGCCAAAACAAGTCATTAATAACAATTTAAACCCCTGAAAAACACCACGATTCAACCGCTCGGTAAAAACAACGGTAAAAGTTCAAAAAGATAATGGTACGTCTCTAGACTACTAGCCTAGGACCATCGCAAGCTCCCAAGCATCGAGCATCCAGCTAGTACACAGCCCGCTCAGGACCTGAAAAACAACAAGGTAAGGGGTGAGCTTTCGCTCAGTAGGAAAAGTAGTTAAGGTTATAAGCAAGCGCTCACCACCACGGGTAACCGTCCAATTAGGGCATACTAGTACAGCACACAACTAATTTCCAACGGAACTCGTAACCACAAACATCAACTCAAGACCAACCCACACTCACAAACATACCCAAACGACCAAGCACAAACCGCAACCACAATACTTAACAGATCAACAAGCATAAAGTAAACAGTAAATCACACACACGTCCCGTACCGCAGTCCCCTACTCCGTCGACTGTCCAAAACCCGACTATATCATATCGCACCGGAACACACAGCATCGGCCTAGATATCTTCCTGGCAAACACACGGGGCAAAATCTCAATACGTCATACCGGAATCTCCATCGGCCTAGACATCTTCCCAGCACTCCTTCGGGGTATGACAACACAAACCGTCGGCCTAGATATCCCACATCGGAGTACCCCCTCGATGTAGGTATCGTACCGGAACCACTACCCGGGGGACCGTGCATACATGGACCACACCGTCGGCCTAGGTACTACCCTACACCGGCGTACCCCCTCGGTCGTAGGTACCATACCGGAATACAACTCCTCTTGGAACAAACATCAAGATAACATGTCCCGCCCCGAATTCGGCAGGACCGAACCCGGAACGCGAACGGTGAAACAATAAAACCATTTTCAAACCTTTTAAATAAATCGTTTAAAATCACCATTTAGTTAACCAAAATAATAATTTACAACTCAAAGTACGTCCAAACAAGCGGACAAAAGACATGGCGTACGTCGCTAAACTCAAAAGGAGACCCGGACTCCCGCTCCCAGCTCTTCAAGCTTCGAGAGCTCCCCTAGTCCGTCTCGCGACCAGTACCTGTAGGAAAAGCAGCTAGGGGTGAGCGTTCGCTCACCACCACGGATACCAGACTGACTACGGCATACTAGCAGACAATGTCGGAAACACCAACAACAAACCAAACACCGGGGACTACTATCCCCAACTCAAGTAACCCGACTGACCCACAAACTGTTACTTTCCCCAACCAACTCAACACTCGGACACGTAATGTAGACCCGACATAGCGATTACGACTTCCACCAAACACACAAAAGATAACCACGCAACACCCAAGATCACAAAGGATCGCACACCAAACAAGATCGCAAAGGATCGCACTCCAGCTGCTCAGTGCTGGTTGCTAACCGGCTGGGCTCGAGCCTGCCCACGCAACTTCCCCGATCCCTGTCGGGTCAGGCGGTCGACCTGTCAGCGATGTACAAAGCCATACTTTTCCGATAGCTGGTCGGAAGGGGAGCCGCCTTCATCGCCAAAGAAGACGCTCAACCTTACCGATCCATGTCGGAAGGCTAGCCAATACCCACACAACTTTTCCCGACACGCAGTCGGATCAAGCGGTCGACCTGTCCCTCCCAACCTCAGGAAACCACAACCCCAATCACAAGCAAAGTTCAACAAACAGTACCAACACAGATTAGCACTCCACAGGCACTCATGGCCACCCAAGACGCCAATAGTAAAACACGGGTTCATCTTTCGCTCCAAAACGTCTCCAACGAACCCCACACCTCAACTCACCCATAGTTTACTCGTTCTAACCCAAACCCTAAACTTTAAACGTACCAAAACGAAAATCGAAAGGGTACTCATCGTAGGAAATGACGATGGGAGCTCGATTCTTCAATCGTTGAGACGATCCGTTGGTTGGATCGTCGGGAGATCGACAAAAACCCAAGCTTTCTTCTCTTTTTCTCCCTTTTCTCCTTCTCTTTCCTCTCTCCACTTTCTCTCTCTAATTCTCTTATTTTTTTCTAACTATGGCCGAACACTACCACACCCTCATCTTTTGTTTTGTTCAAAAACCAATCAACTACACTTTAATTACAAAACTAACACTCAAGTCTTCCTTTGTTTTGTTCAAAATTTACCTAACACCACCACTTGTATGACATGTGGAAAATGGGTCCCACCCCTTTTGGAAAATATCTTCTAGATATTTTTCAGTCAGATTTGCGAAATTCGGCTGTCTCGGGCCCCGAACGGGCCCATTTTCCAAGACATTACGAAACTTCATGGGCTACAAGGAAACGGCTCAACTAAGACCGCTGTGACGACAGCTAAGCTTTTTGGATCCAAAACGAGCCTCGAACGGACCAAAACGTCGCTCGGTTGACTTTTCCAACAAAAAGTCAACCTTTCCCAAATTGGTCAGAAAGTTGCCCTAAGTCCCCCAGAACTCACTTTGGTCGATATCTGGGTCAACTCAAGTCCGATATGACCCTCGGGGTCAAATTCAGGTTCATTTAGGTGTCTGTCCAAAAATTTTAAATTTTCCTGTTTTTCGCCGATTTGACTGGAGTTGACCGGGAGTGGTTCTTACATAATAACACACATCGAAATGCCATAATCAAACACGACTTACCAAGCCTACCAATCGTACCACAACACGTCACGTCGGTCTATCACTCACCCGACCACAACACAACCGAAGATTCACATCATAACAAGCACGTCACACTTGCCCACACATAGCAACAACATGTTCACCGGATATACTAATTCTTGACTCTTATACTTAACGACACTAAGTCACACAGCATGCATCTCAAACAATAACAGGCAACTCAATCAGCACACAACCTACGGCTCGACATGGCCAATCTACCAGCACGGCAATTTCCCAAGTATTGAAAGCGGCTACACTAGTGAATCACATCCTACAAGTTACTAAGACTCGTCCGGTTATTTAATGATATAAGCGATCATTCCCATTTTAATATTACCTAGCATGCATATTAGTAACTTTCCGCAATTAAACCGGTATCCGTTACGTTCCCTACCTCAAGAAGAACAGACAGCTACGTCTCCTAGCTGCTGACGTCCTAGCTCGCTACCTCCGGTCTTCTCTTCGATCGAAGCCGGACTCTAAATTAACACGGAAAGTTATAATTAAACACGGTTCCAAAATTAAATAAAAGTTACGACCAGTCCAACTTAAATTCAACAGTTGTCTTTTAAACTCGAGCGGGCTAAAAGCGGGATTATACGACGAATCGGGTTCGAGCACCCGAGCCCCGAACACAGAACCCGGTACACGTTTCTCGAGGCACGGATCTCGAGGCACGGTTCCCGGGGTATCCAATTCAATGTTTCCACTTTTGTTCCCGTTCTAAGTCCGATTAACAGTCCGGTTTTAAAGTTCGGGGTTCCAAAATCGTTCAACAGCCAAACGTTCTTCAGATTCGATCCAAAAGTCCAAAAGCCTTTTTAAATTAAAACTAGTTTTGAACCCTGCTCGATTTAAATCAGATTAGGTTTTTATTTTCTTTGCCTTTTAATTTCATTAATTAAATTGCTTCCACAAAGTCCAGATCCAAAATTGCTCGAGAACAAAAAGGGGAGAAGAAAGGGGGTTTCGGGTCAGAATCCGACCGACCATCGGCGATAAAAAAACTGGTTGAGGCCTCACGGTGCGACGCTCACCGTAGGGGAAAAGAAAAAAAGTGGAGGTGGGCGGAGCACGGCGGTCTCTCGCCTCAGATCTGAACGGGCGCGGCGGCGAGTTCGTCTGAACGTGCACGGCGACGTTGGGGCTCAGACCACACGCGGGAAAAGAAGAAGAAGGAGGGGAGTGAGAGACGACGCTCGGAGACGAGGACGTCGACGGCTGGCTTGGGTTGAACGGAGAAGATGAGGAGAGGAGACGGTGGCACGGCGAAGGGAGAGAGAGGCGTGAGGGCGGCGGCGAGTGGTTCGAAGGAGAAGAGGGAGAGAGGGTCGTGATCGAGAGAGGCTGCCGAGAGGAAGAAGACGCGAAGGGAGAAGAAGAAAATGAGCTGAAACCCTAAAATTAGGGTATAAATAGCCCAGGTCGGTCTGAAGATGGGCTTCAACAGAGTGTTGGGCTTCACGGCCCACTTAGAGGAGGGAAACAGAGTCGGGGCGGGCCTGGCCTGTCCGGATCTGCTGGCCGGGTCTAGTCCGCCTGATCCAGCCTTTTCTCTCTCTTTTTTCTTTTTTTCTTTTTTTTTCTTTTTTTTGCAAAAGCTACCAAAATTTAACCCGATTTTCGACCTCGACGTTTCAAACGAAAAACTTTAAATCTTAACCTTTTTTAACCGGAGCGGTCTTTACAGTCTACCCCCCTTAAAAGAATTTCGTCCTCGAAATTTAAAATGAACGCGCTCCACTTGACCCTCTCTCAGGGACATCCGATTAAAACTCCCTGTCATCAACCCTCAAACACACGAAAAAAACTTAAGTCAGTCAGTCGATACCGGAATCCGACGTCGATAGAGACGTCACACCGCCACACGCAACTTGGTCGCGATGTTCTACACCGGAATCATCCATCGGTGTAGGCATCAAACCGGAGCAAAACTCATAACGCATTTAAGACGGATCCAACCCACTGACCTTCTCCTCGACTACTCACTTCACTTAAACAAGTAACGCGCACAAAACAGAACAAGAAGTCCACCACGCTTCCGCTGCACCACTCTGATCTCATCGTCACTTGGCCAACTCGGGGCGCGAACTCAGAAAAAAAACATATTAACGACTTAAACAAAACGCAAGTTCAAAAGCAGCACCAATAACTAAAAGTAATAAAACCAAAACGAGTCAAATACAAGTTTCATATAAAAGGAAAGCACGACTCCACAGTCAAACAAAAGTAACTTCCGGACTCTCGCTAGTCTCAAGTTCCACGATGTCCTCTACTCCAAAACGTGCTCGAAATCACGAGCGATCCCATGATCGGAGTCCTGTCTATCTGCCCGTGAATCGACGACAACATACACCCGACCCTGCCGCAACGGAGGTCCGCCTCTCAGAGGTGGTGGAAGTGCCACCTGCTGCGCAGCTCTCTGCCTCGATGCTGGCGCGCTCGCTGCCTGCCACAGAGCTTTCTGCGTCTGAGCCTGACGCTGCTGGAACTGAGGCGACTGCCCAGTCTGCGACTGCTGAGGTCGCGGGGCCGACATCTCTCCAAATAGGTCGGGACATCTAGCCGTAAAGTGCCCAGGCAGTCCGCACTGGTGGCATAGCAGTGGCCCAGCACTCTGTCTCCTCTCAGATCTGGTCGCAAGGCGATCCACTGGTCCGCTCCCCGAACACTCTTAAGCTGCGTGGCCCTGCTGTCCACATCGAAAACACGCCCGCTCAGACGGGGCAAGTGCAACGGAGGCCACTGATCCGACCTGCTGTGTCCCTCTCAGCTGAGTCTGAGGCTAGAACGATCCCGAGATCCTCTGTCTCCTCGGATCACGAGACTCCGATGGCCTCAGAAAACCGCTCGACCTCTGCTTGATCTCCCGAACTCTAGCCGTTTTGCGGAGGCGTCGCTCCACGGCCAGTTCCTGGTCCACCAGGTCTGAATATATCTGAGTCCTCATAGCAACGAGTCAATCTACTATAGCGGGGTGGAGACCTTCCTCAAACCGTCGACAACGAAGAACGTCCGTCTGTCCCATCTCAGAGGCAAAACGGGACAGGGATGTGAACCTCGCCTCGTACTCTGAGACTGTCATACCCTCATGTCGCAGTTCCAGGAACTGCTGGCGTCGATCATCCAATACCGACTGGGAAAAATACTGCTCCAAGAAACGTTGTCCAAACAGCGAGAAGTGTAAAGACCTGAGTTTTATTTCGGTAATTTATCGTTGGGAACGTCATTGAGTTGGGGAGCGAGTCGATTTTTGAATCGACTTCAAAAAAAAGGAGAGAAAGAGAAAAAAAAAAAGTGGGTTGGACCAAGCTGACTAGGCCGGTCAGAGACCAGGCCCAAGCCAGCCTGGCCCGTTACCCTCGCGACCGAACCGTAGCATCAAAAGGCACGCACGCCGCTTCAGATTCCCACTTCTTGCACGCCGCCCGAGGAGCTCCTTCAACCTTGTTCTTCTCTCTCTCTCGCTCCTCTTCTCCCTCGCACCCCAGAGCAACCCGCTGCCCGTCTCTTCCACCTTCTCCACCCTCTCCTCCTTCCTCTCTTCTTCTCTTTCTTCTGTCTCCTTCGTGACGAAACCCCAAAACCCAGAAACCCTTTTTCCCCTCGCCCTTCTCCCTCTTTGATTCAGCCTCGCCGCGTCATATCTGAGAAGAACCAGCGACTGTGAATGTGTTTCCTCACCAGAATCGTCTTCCCCGTCGTTCCTTTCCCTGGTTTCTGCGAACGCGCGAGCTTCGGACGGTCAGGAGTGGTCGGAGAGCGTCGCCGGAGTTCTCCAGTTCAAGATCTGGAACCCCCACGCCGGCGAGCCCCGTTGGCCGTCAGTTCTCAACGGGAGAGCTCAGGTCTCGCCCCAACGACCCTTCCCATCGACTTCCCAAGCTCCTGACGCCTCCTCCGTCGTCAAAAACCGTCGTCGAGCTTCCCGTCGCTGAGCAGAGCCGGAACCCTAGCGCCGACGGGCCTGGACCTGAACTGAGCCATGAACGGGCGGGATAAGTTCAGAGATGGGCTTCGGGCCTGGGCCTAGAACCGGACTTGGTCCAGAACCAAGTCTGGGCTCCAGCTTGAGTTTGGGCTTAGGCCCGGACTTGAGATGGATCCTGGACTCGGATCTGGACCCGGGTTTGGGTCAGGCTCGGGTCGATTCAGGACCCGGGTTCCGGATTCGGGCCGGGTTTTGGGTCGGACTCGGGTTGGTCGGGTCGGACATAAAGATTTATTTAATTTAATTAATTCAAATTATATTTTCACTTAAAATCAGTTAATTTCAAAGACTTCAGACAATTTAAAAGACTGATCTGACAAATCAGAGGACCTTTGGTCATTACCGGGTCTGATTAACCCAGATTTGGACTTCACCCGAGAACTTGGACTTCGCCCAAGGAGACCGGAGCTAGGCCAGGTCGTCAGCAGCTAGGAGACGTAGCTGTTGTTATCTTCTTGAGGTAGGGAAAAGCACTGAACTCCTCGAGCAATTTAAGAACATTAATAGTAGGCCTATATGAAAATTAACAATCGGAAAGGTCCTAGTTCGCATATAGTATGTGATTCACTAGAATAATCGTTTTTCAATTACAATAATAATCGGACGAGTCTAGTATGCATGTAGGATGTGATTCACTAGTTTAAATCGCTTTCAATACTTGGGAAATTGTCGTGCTGGTAGATTGGTCGTGATGAGCCTCAGTATTGTTTGTGTTTGCCTCACATGTCGTGCTTGCTTAGTATTTAGGTTAAGATAAGAGTCTACTTAAAACTAGATCAATTGTGATGCTTGTGATTGAATGATTAAATGATTGATTAAATGAATGCTTGAATGAATGCTTGAATGAATGCTTAAATGAATGCTTGAATGAATGTGGGGTGTACTTGGTTGTGCCAAATGGTATGATCGGGTGAGTGATAGACCGATGGATCGTGGTTGGTAAGTATGTCAGTAAGCTTGGTTGCTAGTATGAGTTGTGTATTGTGCCCTGTCGGGAATTGAGTGCCTTTGTTGTCTACTTACCGAATGAGTATGCCGGTCCGTTATGTTTATATTGTTGTCCATCCCGATGCTACGTGATCTGGGAAGACCTAGACCGAGAGATATTCCGGTATGGTGCATTACCGTCTTATCCGATGCTTCGTGTTCCGGAAAGACTGGTTTCACCCCCGATGCTACGTGACATTATTGTCCTAACCGATGCTTCGTGTTCCAGAAGGACTGGTTCCGCCCCGATGCTTCGTGTTCCGGGAAGACTGAGGCCGACGGATGTTCTGGCACTTTACTTTATTGTCTTTTTCCGATGCTTCGAGTTCTGGGAAGACTGAGGCCGACGGATGTTCCGACACTTTACTTTATTGTCTTATTCCGATGCTTCGTGTTCCGGGAATACTGAGGCCGACGGATGTTCCGGCACTTTACTTTATTGTCTTTTTCCGATACTTCGTGTTCCGGAGAAACTCACTTTATCCCGATGAATTATGGTCCTTTGGGGACATTTTCAGGGACTTCCGAGAACGTGCGTTCCTAAAGAATTTTCCGGAAAGTCCGATGATAGTGCTTCCTCCGGATCGAGGGGCATTCTGACGTGATGTACCATTTAGTGTACGGATCAGAGTCGTGGAACTTGATGTTAGAATATTTCAGTATTTGTGTGCTTCTTTATTTAATCCTTTGATAAATTTATTCTTTTCATTCGATATCCTTCAGTAGTATCTTCTCTAAAGCTTTACAACTTTATTTTCCGTTGATTTCCTTGAGGGTTACTTTCTTTAAGACTTCGGAACTTCTTGATCCATATTTACCGCACCTTTCGATTACTCGTTCTAATTGTTAAACTCTGATTACTTGAGCTAATTGATTTTATATTTTAATGGGGTTATTTTACTTTACTTCTTTTTCCTACTGAGCGTAAGCTCACCCCTCTTCTTGTTTTATTGTTTGTACAAGTTTACTTTTGAGTAGTCCTAGAGGTGATCTCAAAGCTCGGGAGCTCCTTGGGAATCGGGGATTATTCTAGAGACGTATTGACTTGTTTTGACTTTATTTCCTATTATTTTCAGAACTGTTGACTCTTGAATTGGTTTTATGCAATTTATAATTATGGAGTTTACATTAGTAAATCTTTTCTTTTACTTATTTATTTATCGTTTTCAGTTCACGTCTCGAGTCCGGTCAAAACCGGATTTGGGGCGTGACAAGAAGTCATTCCCCGCGCGCGCCTTCTCGCGCTGCCGCCAACGGTAGGCATCACCCTCCAGCTAAAATGCCGCAAAGGACACTCTCCTGCGACCATCCACTATACCTGAAGTGTCCAGGTTGCGGGTCATCCGCTCCAGCCATCCCTCCGCTGCCTAGGGGTCTGGCTCCCCGGAAAACATTGGTGTGCCCAGCCTACGGAAGTCTCGCAGCATCTGAGCGGTGTGGTTGTCGACTTGACTGGGTCTCAAGGTCGCGGCTACAATGGCAGTAGGTACGGTCTCCGATGTCGGAGTCGTGGTCTCTTTCTCTGCATCCCTCCGGGCGAGGGTCTCTACCAAGCTCTGGACTGTGCGGGTCAACTCCTCCAGAGCTGCCGCCTGAGTAGGCTCAGTGACAGGCGGAACCCTAGATGGAAGTCCCGATGATCCAGTATCGGTCCTCTCGTGCTCCTCAGCAGGTGCACCCTAGGCACTGGACTGCCCTCGGCCCCTAGCTGGCCGGCCCCTGGTACCTCGAGGTACATAAGTCGGTACTATGTCGTATGTCCTCTACCTGGACAACACACATTTTCAGTTCCTTAACTCCGAAAAGACGCGCTTAAGTAACTAGTGTGCACACACGGTTCAAACATCCACACACGTATTAATAATAAACTTAAGAGGAAAAGCCACACAATAACACCCAAAACAGAGAAGTCCACACATATCAATCAACAGTCAGGGAGTTTACACACAAGTCACACAGTTCACAATTTATATCACATGCACAACTCACATTAGGCAACCAACAACTTGGAGTTAAAGTCTTAGTACGATCATTTTCCACTATAACATTCATGTCGATATCGTGTCGTTACAACCTGATTCAGGCGTCCCCGAACTATGTTGTAACCACCTGACATCCCCCCATTCACGTCCGGCTATAGTGGCCCCTACAGCCAAACCGTGATGGCATATACACTTCAGTTTCTGCAGAAAATCGGGCATGACCCGTTCGTAAATTACACTAGCCATCCGCTTAAACGAGCATTCCAAACACAACCTGCACAGCATAAACATAAAACAAAGCACACAATAGTTCAAGAAACTACCAAACCAAGACTCTCTTCGTCTCGCTCATACGCTTAGGACATCTCCGAATTGCGTAACCGACACACCGAAACTCAACAACCTAACTCTACCCACCTAATTGACGTACAGTCCGAGGTTTGAAAAACAATTTTAAATGAAACCAGGCTCTGATACCAAATTGTCACGCCCCAAATCCGGTTTTGACCGGACTCGAGACGTGAACTAAAATAATAATAATTTGAAAGAAAGTAACGCCAAAACAAGTCATTAATAACAATTTAAAACCCTGAAAAACACCAGAGTCAACCGCTTGGTAAAAACAACGGTAAAAGTTCAAAAAGATAACGGTACGTCTCTAGACTACTAGCCTAGGACCCTCGCAAGCTCCCAAGCATCGAGCATCCAGTTAGTATACAACCCGCTCAAGACCTGAAAAACAACAAGGTAAGGGTTGAGCTTTCGCTCAGTAGGTAAGGGGTGACTTCAACAAGGTAAGGGGTAACCGTCCATTTAGGGCATACTAGTACAACACACAACTAATTTCCAACGGAACTCGTAACCACAAACCTCAACTCAAGACCAACTCACACTCACAAACATACCCAAACGACCAAGCACAAACCGCAACCACAACACTTAACAGATCAACAAGCATAAAGTAAACAGTAAATCACACACACGTCCTGTACCGCAGTCCCCAACTCCGCCGACTGTCCACAGCCCGACTATATCATATCGCATCGGAACACACAGCATCGGCCTAGATATCTTCCCAGCAAACACACGGGGCAAAATCTCAATACGTCATATAGGAATCTCTATCGGCCTAGACATCTTCCCGGCACTCCTTCGGGGTATGACAACACAAACCGTCGGCCTAGATATCCCACATCAGACTACCCCCTCGATGTAGGTATCGTACTGGAACCACTACCCGGGGGACCGCGCATACATGGACCACGCCGTCGGCCTGGGTACTACCCTACACCGGCGTACCCCCTCGGTCGTAGGTACCATACCGGAATACAACTCCTCTTGGAACAAATATCAAGATAATAACACACATCTCAATGCCATAATCAAACACGGCATACCAAGCCCACCAATCGTACCACAACATAACCAAAGATTCACATCATAACAAGCACGACACACTTGCCCACACATAGAAACAACATGTTCATCGGATACACTAATTCTTGACTCTTACACTTAACGACACTAAGTCACACAGCATGCATCTCAAACAATAACAGGCAATTCAATCAGCACACAACCTACGGCTCGACATGGCCAATCTACCAGCACGGCAATTTCCCAAGCATTGAAAGCGGCTACACTAGTGAATCACATCCTATATATTACTAAGACTCATCCGAATATTTAATGATATAAGCGATCGTTCCCGTTTTAATCTTACCTAGCATGCATACTAGTAACTTTACGCAATTAAACCGGTATCCGCTACGTTCCCTACCTCAAGAAGAACAGACAGCTACGTCTCCTAGCTGCTGACGTCCTGGCTCGCTACGTCCAGTCTTCTCTTCGATCGAAGCCGGACTCTAAATTAACACGGAAAGTTATAATTAAAAATGGTTCCAAAGTTAAATAAAAGTTACGACCAATCCAACTTAAATTCAACAGTTGTCTTTTAAACTCGAGCGGGCTAAAAGCGGGATTATACGACGAATCGGGTTCGAGCACCCGAGCCCCGAACATAGAACCCGGTACACGTTTCCCGAGGCACGGATCTCGAGGCACTTTTCCCAGGGTGTGGGTTCCGAGGCACTAATCCCGAGGCATGGTTTTCAAGGCACGGTTTCCGAGGTATCCAATTCAGTGTTTCCACTTATGTTCCCGTTCTAAGTTTGATTAACAGTCCGGTTTTAAAGTTCGGGTTCCAAAATCGTTCAACAGCCCAACGTTCTTCAGATTCGATCCAAAAGTCTTAAAGCCTTTTTAAATTAAAACTGGTTTTGAACCCTGCTTGATTTAAATCAGATTAGGTTTTTATTTTCTTTTCCTTTTAATTTCATTAATTAAATTGCTTCCACAAAGTCCATATCCAAAATTGCTCAAGAACAAAAAGGGGAGAAGAAAGGGGGTTTCGGGTCAGAATCCGACCGACCATCGGCGGTAACAAAACCGGCCGAGGCCTCACGGTGCGACGCTCACCGTAGGGGAAAAGAAAAAGGGTGGCGGCGGGTGGAGCACGGCGGAGCACGTCGGTCTCTCGTCTCAGATCTGAACGGGCGCGGCGGCGAGCTCGATTGAACGTGCACGACGACGTTGGGGCTCGGACCACACGCGGGAGAAGAAGAAGAAGGAGGGGAGTGAGAGACAGCGCTCGGAGACGAGGACGTCGGCGGCTGGCTTGAGTTGAACGGAGAAGATGAGGAGACGGTGGCGCGGCGAAGGGAGAGAGAGAGGCGTGAGGGCGGTGGCGAGTGGTTCGAAGGAGAAGAGGGAGAGAGGGTCGGGATCGAGAGAGGCTGCCGAGAGGGTGAAGACGCGAAGGGAGAAGAAGCAAATGAGCTGAAACCCTAAAATTAGGGTATAAATAGCTTGGGCCGGTCTGAAGACGGGCTTCAACAGAGTGTTGGGCTTCACGGCCCACTTAGAGGAGGGAAACAGAGTGGGGGCGGGCCTGGCCTGTCCATGTCTACTGGTCGGGTCTGGTCTGCCCGATCCAGCCTTTTTTTTTCTTTCTTTTTTTTTTGTTTGCAAAAGCTACCAAAATTTAACCCAATTTTCGACCTCGACGTTCCAAACGAAAAACTTTAAATCTTAACCCTTTTTAACCGGAGCGGTCTTTACAAAATCATTCCTCCACCTTAGTTGACTTTCACACTAAAGAACATATTGTTGAGTTCGTGGTACGCCAAATTCATTGCAGGTTCATTTTTTAATTGCAACACTATCTTCTCCTTATCAACTACAAACACTTATGTTAATCCATAATTATAATATATAAATTTATGACCAATTTATTTTCAAAAATCAGTCAATTTTTTTTCTTTGATAGGCTAAAAGATTTATTAAGCAAATGTTCTATAAAATTATAGAACAAAGCAGGAAAAGATCCAAATAGGAAAAATTCCTCAAACCAATACAACTCCGAAGAGTAAACAAAGAATAGGAAAAACAAGATTGTCTGCTCCATATCCGGATTCAAACAAGTAAACCGATTAGAAACCGGAACAGGGGTTAAAGAAAGAATTGGAGTCGGTTCCTCGTAATCCTTGGCATGTCCATCCTCAGCGTCCAAAGCGCAAAGATTAACAACCTTATGACCAACTTTCGAACTGTACTTCCAATTACCCGTGCTATCTTTTTTGGCAATGTCTACCAAGTAACGTCCCATATTAACCCCTTTATTAGCAGAGGTCCTAGCTCTTGTCTGATAAACAACAACTGGTTGTGTAATCACCTTCGATTGGCTCTTCTTTGGGCGTCCTCGTTTCTTTGGCTCAGCCCTAGATGTCGGTTTTTCCAAAGCCTCCTTCCATGGACTTCCTTGAAAGCCAACTTCCAGAAACGGATCACCATCCCGAGGAGGAGGATTAGTACACGAGCCAATATCTTTCCCAAGTCGACTAAAAACCGTAGCCAAACTTGGGTCCACACCGATCAAAGAGCGTGCCTTTTCGGATGAGCATAGCACTCCACCCAATACTGATCCATCTTCGTAGGTCTGCGATAGGTAGGTAAACATGCTCGTAGCAGGAGCGACGAAGGAGTCAGTGTTGGTGGCGGTCGTTGATCGTTGGAGGAAAAGGAGGAGGAGGTGGTGGGAGAACGAAATGCATTTGATTTTTCCCTGACCGTTCTGTGGGGGGATCTAGAGTAGAGAAGTTACAGTAGATGGAGGAAGAGGTGGTGGTGGTGGTGGTGGTGGTGGTGGAGTAGTGGTAGATGGTCAGTTGTTGAGAGAGTCATCCTTCTCCTAGCCTATCATATCCGTTGAGTTAATAGTTAAATGGTCAAATTTTACTTTGATCTATTGTAAATTTGATTGTTTGAACTGTCAACCGATATGTTAATCAGAATAATTGTCTAAAGGCCTTAACCCAAAGTTGAACAACCAGAAAATACGCTAACCAACTTAAACATAAAAAAACATATTTGAGAAATCCACACAACGTGGAACGAAAGAATAAACAAAAAAAGTGATATTTTCTCTTAATGTTCCAATGATGTCGGGAGATGGCTGTTGTGATAGTTGTAGGGGCAACTAGTACATCGAGTACCAACAATGATTTAGGACAAAACATGCATGTTTCCAAAAAAGGGACGCCGTAACGGACTAAGTACTCCCCCGAGGATCCAGCGCGCGTCGTCCTCCCTCAAATTATAATAAATGACTATAAGAATGTGAGAATGCTGAAACTTGTACCACCCTACGATTGGTGAGGCAGTGGCTCCTGCAAACCTCTAACTTGTTCTTTTGTCATTGGGAGAGGCAAGGGCGTGAAGCACCCCTAGTCGGTCTGACTTTCACTTATTGGACCCGACATGCCCCTATGAGTCAGTACCTAGAATGCACATTGGATCAAAGATCATTCAGGCACTAACGATAATAAGTACACCGCGCCACCGATCGAGAACCAGGCCCCTGTGGTACATTTCCACCTTAAAACCATCTGAATGACAGGTGCAAAACGATACACGAGGCGATCACTCCCAGTGCCTATATACCTTACTTTGTCACGATAAACACATGCACCCCACCTTCCGTCGTATCCATCACCTTTGTAGCCTCCTTCGCCAAAACCTCCTTCATGGCCCCTTTCGCCACCACCCCCACCGTAGAAGCTACCTTGCATAGCTTAGCTAATTAGATTGGTAACATCGACGACTTTGGTATGGCTATCATCGTCGATCTTCACCTGAAACTCAACGGTCATTCCGTCATCAAGGCTTTAGAGGCCCTCAAATATAAAGAGGCATTGATGGACGAAAAGATCCTCGTTGCTGGCCACATGATTGATGAAACCCAAGGTGGAAAGGTCGGGGGAATAGTCCACTACAGTCGGGGATCTCTCAATGCCCATAAGGGGCTCTTGTTTCCGTCTGGTTTTCGTGGAGGCAAGCCAATCCGATCACCGGACTAGTCGTGCCACTACCAATCAAGGGATTGTTGATCGCTCCTGTCATAAAGATTGTCATATCTGTTGATGCATGCAAGAGGAATAGAGGACCATACTAGAGCCCGCCTTCGAGTATCAATCAACTATTGTAAGATTTTATCAAACACAAGTTAAACATATCATATTTAAATTTATGAATTAAGTGTCAACCTGATTATTTATATTTGATATGTAAATCATTTTTCGATTATATTTACATTTCACTTCTCACTTTCAAAGGTCTTCCTATGTTGAGTTTTCTTCAATACGTAATTGTCGCATAATTTTATTTTTAATATGTACTAGAAATGACACCAATAGTCAATCTACAGATTGAAATTACTCAATTAAACACAGCTCTCTTCTAACCATAGGGTTTCTCTCCACTGTCGCCTTCACTAGAATCGGTTTACGTTTGCTGCGCTGCTCTTCCCTCTCATCTGCTTCGATCGCCGCCGCTGTCACTCACGCCATCGTCCTTCTCCTCCACCAGCTCTTTCCCTCCCAGCGTTTATTCCATCATCTCCAACTGCTATGGTTCTTCCAGGATCACGCCACCATCACGATTGTAATAACCACTCCCGGTCAACGCCAGTCAAACCTGCGAAAAACAGGAAAATTTAAAAAATTTGAGCAAACATTGAATTGAACAGGAATTGGACCCCGAGGGTCATACCGGACTTAAGTTGACCCCGTTATTGACCAAAGTGAGTTCCGGGGGACTCAGGGCAACTTTCTGATCAATTTGGGAAATGTTGACTTTTCGTTGGAAAAGTCAACCGAGCGACGTTTTGGTCCATTCGAGGACCGTTTTGGATCCAAAAAGCTTAACCGTCATCGCAGCGGTCTTAGTTGAGCCGTTTCCTTGTAGCCCGTCAAGTTTCGTAATTTCTTGGAAAAAGTGCCCGTTCGGGGCCCGAAACGTCCGTTTTTCGCGAATCTGATTGGAAAATATCTAGGAGATATTTTTCAAAAGGTGTGGGACCCACATTGACACTTTTCCATTATGGGTGGTGTTAGTTTTGGGGGGAAATTAAAGATGAGTTTTCGGTGACCGGAGGCTCGGGAGGAGCTCCGGCCACCGTGGGTGGTGGCCGGCCGGCCATGGGGTGGCTGGTCGGAGCTGGGACCAGCCACCACCGCCACCACCCCCCCCCTTGAACCCTAGGGCACGGCCAAGTATGTTGGGTGGGGCCCACGTGCTCGGGTGCTCGGGTTTTATCGTTCGGGTGGTTTAAAATGTTCCCCGGACCATTTATCCTTAACCGAATCGAAAATTGGAATTAAATTGGAGAAGTTGTAATTAACGGGTTTTAGAAACTTTAAACGTTAATTAATTGACTCGGAAGTCGAAATTCGATTCCGCCAAGTGCATTGGGTTCCTTGAACTATTCTAAGACCGTAGAAACGAAAACGGGGGCTTTTGGAGCCCCGGAAGGCAATTTACAAAACCCGGGCAGATTCGCCATGTCGGGAAAATCGGGCCTTGACGAGTCCCTTATCGACAATGTCGAGTAATTGAGGAGTTTGGGAGTGATCGACATTGTCGGGGTTAAGTTTGGGCATCGAGTTTAATGATTTTCAGTTTATTCCTGCGGGTTGTTAAGTGCCTTGAATTTGTGTTCTTTTAGATCGTGCCACGGACCGAGGCAAGGGAAAGCTGGGTGAGTAACTGATATCATCACCGGAGCTCGTGGTTTGGCTTTTGGGAGAACACGCACGCGGTAGGGAAAAGTAGCCGGATCTCGGCCCTGACTGGGGAAAGTTAACAGTAGAAATGCATGTGACACTGGGGTGTCGTGGGTTGTTTAGGTTATCGAATATTAGAAAAGCATGATACGGGAATGTAGCGAATATGAGAAAAGCATGTGACACTTAGTAGTGTCGTAGGAGCAGAGAACTTAGCGATGTTAGAATTACTGGAGGCATATGACCATGCCCGGAGGTTGTTTGTGAACTTATCGATATTAGGAGTACTGGAGGCATATGACCATGCCTGGAGGTTGATTGAGAAACTGTTGACATTAGGACTGTTGGAGGCTTTGGTTAAGCCGGAGGTTGATTGTTTATTTGGTGTCTTGGGTGGCCTTGAGAGCCCGTGTTATTATTGTTGAGTCTTGGGTGGCCATGAGAGCCCGTGTTATTAATTGTGTTTGGGTGGCCTTGAGAGTCCGTGCTATTATTGTTGAGTCTTGGGTGGCCATGAGAGCCCGTGCTATTATTTGTGTTTGGGTGGCCATGAGAGCCCGTGTACTAAGGTTGGTGTCTTTGGCTGGCCTGACCGAGTTAGAGTCTCGGGGGAGGTTGCAAGCATTCTTTGGCTGGCTAACGAGTTAGAGTCTCGGTAAGTTGCGAGCGTGTATTATTGTTGAGTTTTGGGTGTTCACGAGTGCCCGTGGGGTCGTCGAACCCGTGTCTTTACCTTTGGTGTTTTGGGTGGCCATGTGTGCCCGTGGGGTTGTGAACCCATGGCTTTATTGTTGGTGGTTTGAGTGGCCGTGAGTGCCCGTGGGGTTGTTGAGCCCGTGAGTTACTGTTGGTGTGTCTTGGGTGGCCATGAGAGCCCGTGTTTGACTGTTGAGTCTTGGGTGGCCATGAGGGCCCGTGTTTGACTGTTGGTGTCTGGGGAGGTCGTGTGTGCCCGTGGGGTTGTTGAACCTGTGTCCTTACTGTTGGTGTGTCTTGGGAGGTCGTGAGTGCCTGTGGGGTTGTTGAACCCGTGTCTTTATCGTTGGCGTGTCTTGGGAGGCCGTGAGTGCCCGTGGGGCTGTTGAGTCCGTGTTTTGTGGTTGGTGTCTTGGGTGGCCATGAGTGCTTGTGGAGTGCTGAACCTGTGTTGTTGTTTGTTGAACTTGCTTGTGATTGTGATTGTGGTTACCTGAGTGAGAGAGGTTAGTGAGACAGGTCGACTGCCTGGACCGACTGGGATCGGAAAGAGCGAGGGACAGAGAAGTTGTAAGACAGGTCGACTGTCTGGACCGACTTTGTGTTGGAAAGAGCGAGGAACAGAGAAGTTGTAAGACAGGTCGACTGCCTGGACCGACTTTGTGTTGGAAAGAGCGAGGGACAGAGAAGTTGTAAGACAGGTCGACTGCCTGGACCGACTTTGTGTTGGAAAGAGCGAAGGACAGAGAGGTTACTGAGACAGGTCGACCGCCTGACCCGACTGAGATTGGAAAGGGCGAGAAACAGAGAAACAGAATTGGTTACTGAGCAGCTAGTTTGCGATCCTTTGTGATCTTGTTTGGTGTGCGATCCTTTGTGATCTTGTTTGGTGTTACGTAGTTTCTTTTGGGTCCTTGGAAGAGGTCGTGATCGTTGTGTCGGGTCTACTTACGTGTTTGAGTGTTGAGTCGTTCGAGGAAGGTCACCGTGGGTGTTTGTTAGTCAGAGTACTTGAGTTGGGGACAGTGATCCCCGGAGTTGAGTTTGTTGTTGGTGTTACCGGCATTGTCTGCTAATTATGCCGCAGTCAGTCTGTTATCTGTGGTGGTGAGCGAACGCTCACCCCTAGCTGCTTTTCCTACAGGTACTGATCACAGGACGGACTGGGGGAGCTCTCGAAGCTTGTGGAGCTAGGAGCGGAGTCCGCGTTCAGTCTTTTGAGTCTAGTGACGGATACCTTGTACTTTTGTCCACGTGTTGGGACGTGTTTTTAAGTTTTAAATATTATTTTGATTAATTAAATGGAGATTTCAAAGTGTTTATCCAAAACAGGTTTCAGTGTTTTATTATTTTAAATGTTCGCGTCCCGAGTTCGGTTTACTGAAATTGGGGCGTGACACGATGGAGTGCGCCCTAGACAACCATGGATGTCGGAGACTCCCCCCCCCCCCCCCCCGGCCTCGCCCCATCATGCTCGGCCCGACCATGGTGTCTATGGCCATGTACCGCCGGTATGGGTGGCACATGCAGGGAGGAGCACCGGGACCGATGGGGTCGCACCCGCCGCTCTGGATCAGAGCACCCTCGCTGGAGCCGGACCGGTTTATCGAGGCACACCACTGGAACCACCGTCCGCGCCAGGGTTGGGATCAGACTAACCCTCACCAGGGATTCCATTATCGGGCCCTGGCCCCCGTCCCCCGCCGGAGCGCCCCGCTCCACCGCTTTTTCTAGGAACCCTCCCGTCGATTCAGATGCCACGGTCACCGGCACAACCTAGGGGTTATGTAAACCCGGGTAACCGGGATATTCCATCTAGGGTTTTGAGGCCAATTCCGCTGTTATTTAAACGTCATGGAATGGTGTCATCACGGCCCAGGCCACAGTCGCCGATCGGCCGGAGGGAATCCTCACCTAACCCCATGCTGCCTAGAAGCCCAAGGCCCCCGGTGAACCGCTATGCACTGAGCGATACACCCTTTATCCGTCGGGGGATCCTACGATTCACTCCCGGCATTGGCCCTAGACCTAGGAAGATCAACACAGGACATAAGCCAGCGGCCCCAGATGGACCAGATGAGATCCCGGCGCCGCCAGACACTACTGGAAAGGAACAGGAAAGGGTTTTAAGCCCGGAGGGCTATAAACCCCCGGGGGATGAATGATTCCCCGTGGCAGGAGTGGGGAGGACCGTTGGGGGCCTATACCCACAGACCCGGGACAATTGCAGCCGGGAGGTCTCGGGGAATCCGCAGTAAAGGCCAAGTTCCCATCTATTTTCATTGCATTAGGTCGAATAATACTTTGGCTAGTTAGGCTTAGTTTTAAGGTCTATTTTTCGTTTGAAATGTTGGATCGAAGAACTCTTGAGTTTGGATCTGCGAAACAAAACAGACTATATGTATGGAACCATGTGCGCTCGGCGGGCTACGACCGGTTGGGACAGAAAGCTGGTATCCGGGACTGTTATGTCCCTCCTTGTAAGCCTGATATGATATCGTAATACAACTACTTCTTTCCCGTTTCAAAATAAAAATAAATGACACCAATACCTATATAAACCAATAATTACTTGCCATATAAATTAAATTTTAAATTGATAATATTTTTTGAGAATTAAATTATCTTTGAAATTTTAGAACACCTGTAAATTGTTATCAGAGATCATATACATTTTTGGGTTTTTAGTTAAAGGTTCAGATTCATAAAAACTAAATTAGAATTCGTGCTGATGAATCGATTCATGAATTTGAATTAAAACTGTTGATTTCCATAATGTGGGTTTTTAGTGCAGATTTCTTAAGGGATTTTTATCTACTGTTTGGATAATTAATATTGTTTTTCTAAAAATATTATATATTGAATCAAACATAAACGTAACAAACAAAACTAGTAAAATCACAGCTACATATATATTCGAACTATGAAAACACAAATCTAGCAACAAACAAATTCAACTACCATACTTTTAATAAGTTTAATTATTATTTCATTAAAAAGGAAATACATAATCTTAATCGTCTGATTCGTAATCCGCTCCAAAGCGATCTCATATGTGCTTAGTAGAGTCAGCTTGGAGTTACTAGTTGATGTTATCATTTCTAAGATGTGCTCGAGCGACCAAGTACTGTTGGTAGGATATGTGCCCTCAGTAGTGCCATTTTTCAGATGGTGTCGAATCAAGTATGTCCGGAAGGGGCTCGTTATACCATTCTTCAGCTCCTTGAGCATACCAGTCGTGTTCCTCCTCTACAATCATGTTGCATAGAATGATACAAGTGTGCATGATATCAACCAACACATACTTGTCCCAAACATGAGTGGGTCGGAAAATTATGTACCATTGTGTTTGAAGGACTCCGAAATCTCCTTCAATATCTGTCCAAGCACCTCCTTGGACTTTAGCAAGCAAATTTTTTTTGGGTTGCATGGGATATCGAATGACCTTCACAAACCGACTCCGGGTTGGGTAAATATCGTCAACCCAATAATAAGATTGGTCATACAGATGCCCGTTGATCTCGTAGCCCATGGCATAGTCATGGCAAGTAATAACGTTATTGAACAAATGTCCGTCGTTGAGAATGTTAAGCTCATTGTTCGAGCCATCTTTGTCGAAAAAGGCATGTCAAATCCATAAACCATCGGACACTACAACTTCCAACATTATGGTTGGACGCCCGTGGTGATCTCCCCGGTCTAAAACTCCTTGCAACACGGTTGGGCAATTCTTCCACTTCTAATGCATGCAGTCAAAAATCTCAATCACGTCGGGGAACCTGCGCTTGTATCTCGATTCCAACAATCAAGTCAAGTCCTCCGTATTTGGTGCTCACTCATACTCCTCCATAACAACCTTAACAACTGCCTTGCAAAACTAGCAGACACATTTGAGTATGGTACTTACCCCAATTCGTAATGAT
The DNA here is from genome assembly GCA_963921825.1 of Erodium maritimum. NCBI lineage: Eukaryota > Viridiplantae > Streptophyta > Magnoliopsida > Geraniales > Geraniaceae > Erodium > Erodium maritimum. The sequence continues at coordinate 48,573,560 of OY997594.1, read as the reverse complement.
ACGTCTAATGAATCGACCGAGCACTCGTAGACTAGCATTCGTATTGAGGCGGTGCATTTTTGGTTCATTGATAACCCCATGGGTCCGAAAGCGCCCATCTTTTGAACGAAGTAATCTTCATGCTCCTCTACCTTTTCCACCACCCAAGTAAAAAGGGGTCGGCTCAATGCGATATCGACACCTAAAAATCTCGGGCCCATACGTAGGGTCATCAACAAAATAATCTCGAATTAGTCGTTTGTGGGCATCAACACAACCTCTTTTAATCTCTCTTCGTGAAGATTCCCTATTTTCGAGCCTTCTCGATGTGGTGTCTTTTGATTTGTTTCCAGCAATTGATGAATTATACGGTATCGATTCACTTTAGTAAATCAAACAATTCGGTTCGTGATTTAGATTTAATAATTGGAGAATCGAAACTGAACGAATCGTGCGTTGTATCGAAAGACTCGCGATTCACGATTTACTAATTGATGAATCTGAATCACGAACCACAAACGATATACGTGCTCTAACAGAACGATGGAAAAATAGGTTCATTTCCTCCTATGCACTTCATTACAACACAAAAGGGACCACTTAGTTGAAGGCCTTTTTCTTTTCCTCGGTGTGAAAACTAAATCTAAATCTAAATCTCCACCAACATGTTGTTGTTCCAATGAGATGGTATTAAGGACACGAGTAATTAATTGGGTTGGATTAAAATAATTATGTTTCTCATCAACCCAACTCAACATCTAAAGCATTGCTATTATTATCATATGGATGTAATGTTACTAAGGGACACAGTTGATAAATCAACTTAAATGTATCTTGTATTATGTTTTCTAGGTATGAAAATTGAAATATATGGTATTTAAGAAGTCCATAATATAAATTTGTTTATTTTTATAGTTTTATTTGACTGAAACATAAATGAATTAAAATATAATTATAATTCATTAGCATGTGAATAAATCTAAAGAAGAAAAAGCTTGTTTGCTCTTCCTTTGTGCTTGAACAAAAAAAAAGTAAAAGACAGAGCTAGAAGCTACAACTACATATTCTTGAATTGAAAGCCCTTTTCGCCTGCTCTCTCTCTACTAGTAATTGTAGATCTACACAAACAAACGTTATCATGATAACCTATTCATTGCATGAGTAGTTGGGTTCCATTCAAACAATAAAGGCCACTAACCCCTTCAACATGGTCCTAAACAGTTGGGTTGGATTGGGTCCAATTCTCACCCTGTTGTTTTTCTGTTGAATAGTTGGGTCTTTTTGAGTTTTTGTTCTTCATCTGTAGCTAGATCTTTATGTATGATCGGTTTCGATTTTTATGTAAGATTGGTTATATTTTAGCGTTGTTGATTTATTCGGGTTGTAAACGGGTCACTTGGGCATGGAATTGAATCCGGGTTGAAATTGTGGTGACCACAGCCATAATAACGGAAAGAAGATAAGACAATAAGGTTTGATGAATCGTAAAGCTTACTCGGAAACGCTTGTTATTGTTATGATTGTTATGGCTTGCGGAGTCGTGGCCTTGCAATCAAATACAACGCACCATTCTCTACGTAACCACCCTTGCTACTATCAATCCTTAATAGACAAATTGGACTTCCTCTTTTGTCGTGTAAATGAGTCTAACTCTAAACTCGAATTTAAACTCGGGTATTGATGGTTAAAACGCAACTTCGAAAACAAAATAGAAATAAATTTGGTTTTCTGTATTTTTGTTTTCTATTTTTTACTTTGAATTTACAATCTCAAGGGAAAAATCGTCATTTTGAAGTAAATTGACCGAAAACATAACATAATATAAATTCAGAGCTACAACTCACATCGATTTAAAAGTAAGTGTACCGACCCGTGAAAATGTTATAAGGTATTTATTTTGTCAAGTAGTGTGTCTTTCTTTCTTTTAAGAATGGTTCCATTGGCTATATTTGTGTTAAGTTTGGTCGCTTGGGAAGACGGATTCTCGTTGATATCAAGCCTTGTTTCGATACTCGCAAAAAAACGAGGATAGGCCTCGGCACGTCGTCACAAGTAAGAAAGAACACCAACCACCTCCACTTATATTAAATAGTATTCAAATAAGAAAGAGTTGAGAGCCTCCGACGCTTACAAATAGAAGCTTCTTTCTCTATTTGGCAAAACAAAGCGAGATATGGAGCCAGCTACCATTGTGAAACTTATTCAAATCGAAAGTGCTATGAGGAGTATAGAGGGAAAGGGTCGACCGTAACAAAGATTGGCTGTCTCCTGGGAGCATCTTCCGCTCATAGATCCGATGCTGGATACATAAGAGCACGCACAACGGGCCGGCCCTCGCCCCCGATCCGAGCGCGCGCGGTCCGCATACCTCGGTCCGTCCCGTTGTGGGCCTCATTTCTCGTGGTCCTCGGCCCTGAAAAACGCGGCCCCGGGCTCGGGCCTCGCTCCTGACCCCTCGATCGCGGGTCGGGCTCGCGCTCCTCGCTCTTCGGTCGCGCTGGCCCTCTCCCGTGTCGACACGTGGCCTCCCCAGCCGACCGTTTGACAACGGCCGGTAACGGCTATTTATTTTTTTAATTAAAAATCAACAAATTAAAACCCTATAAATACCTCAACCCAAGCTTATTTTTTCCACACCATTCTCCACTTTCACTCTCCAATTTCACTGTCTCATTCCCACATTCTCTTCTCTCATTTCAATTATTCTCGTGACAAATGTCGGGCGACGCAGGGTCCCGTGCACACTCAGCTGGTGACAAAGTCGGATTCAGCGCCGACGAACTGGCACAAAATTTGCAAGACATTCTAGCGGACCCTCGAGACAACTCCGCTTTCTCGCCATACTCGCAACCGGGGTCGAGCTCAGGTAAGTGCAAATAATTATTTATGTAATGTAATTTTTTAAAATAATGTATTGTATTTATTTAATGTATTTATTGAATTTCTGTAATTAATTTATTGTATTTGTTTAATTAATGTACTTATGATAATTTGTTAATTCATTTATTGTATTTATTTAATGTATTTATTGAATTTCTGTAATTACTTTATTGTATTTGTTTAATTAATGTACTTATTGTAATTTTTTTAATTCATTTATTGTATTAATTTATTGTGTAAGGCAATTCCGTCTCCAACAATTCCAAATGGCGTCAGGGTTCCAGATGCAACAATTTGTAATGAACCCACAAGGGTTCCAGATGCCACCGTTTGGAATGAACCCACAAAGACAAGGGTTCCAGATGCCACCCCAATTCTACAACTACCCCGGGCACCCACTACCCGACGTAGTCGTCCCCCAACCATCATCTGCCGGACCTTCCCAACGACGACCCAGAGCACCACAGCCGGATGCGCGGATATTCACAAAGGAAGAAGACAACCACCTCATAAACTACTGGTTGAGTACTACAAAAGACGCCATCAAGGGCAACTCTCAAGCCGGAAACACATTATGGTGCACTATTTAGAGGAAGTACAACGCCAACCGAAGTCTCCGCAATCGCCCCTGGCCAGCTCTCAAGAAATGTTGGGGCAGAGGCTCCACGCAGACAAGGAGGTTCCTCGGGTATTTGAAGTCCTCCAAGGACGAGTATGTGAGCGGCTTTAACGACGAGGAGCACATGAGACGTGCGAAGGAGATGTGGGCGGCTGTACCGAAGGATCAAAGACCTCGTGACCACCCAATAAAGTTCGACCTGGATCATTGGGTGAAGAAGCTCGAGGGCAATACGAAGTTCGCTGCCGAGGAAGGCACAATGGGTTATGTCCGCCAAGAAAAAGCACGCCAACAACGACAACGGTTGGATGAGTCTGGGGCTTATAGCTCAACCCCACCCACAAGCACAGGGGACGATTACACACCTCTTAGTGGTGAGTCCCAACAACCAGAATGGGAAGCTTCCGACCACTACGATGGGACTGAGGTCTCTCTCAGCGACACACCCCCATCCCCAGAGGCCGCCCCAAGTCCCCCTCGCCGAACCCGACCGCAAGGAAAGAAGGCAGTGAAGGCATAAAAAAAGGCGACCGTCCTCACGACCCAAATGTCTGCCTTCGCCGAGATGGAACATTCACGGCTGGAGGCTGAACGTACACGGCTGGAGGTTGAACGTACACGGCAGGAACGCCATGCAGAAAGGACCCGCATGATACAGACATTAACCCAACAGTGGGAAGCAAACTTCGCCACCTACAGGTCCATGCTGGAGAAGGATACCTCCTCCTTCACCGAAGAGGATATGGAAGAGCATAGGTGGTGCAAGACCCGACTGCGAGAAGTCGTGGACACCCTTCAAGGTGAAATTCAAAATCTTCGACGACAACAACCACCACCGGATGTCGACCTAATAGGGGATGATTCTTGAACATGTATTTTTTTGTGGGTTGTATTAAAAGGGGTTAAATAAAATGAAAAATTAATTTTCATTCGTGTTAAATTTATTTATTATTTTGTTATTGTCATTTATTATTTATTTCCAAAATTGTTTAAATTATAAACAATTTAAACGGTTTCAGATAAAAAATTAAATAAAACAGCAAAATATCAATTAATAATCCAGTCAGTATCCAGTCAGCACAGGACCTCTCCATTGCAAAACACCCTCTATTCTGCAGCCCCAGGGCCTCACTTTTGTCCAATCAGCACAAGGGCCTCCGCCCCAGGGCCTCACCCAGGGCCTTCCCGTTGTACATGCTTTAAGTTATGCAAAATATAGTAGACCGAAGGAGGGCTCTACTCCACTATCTACAAGAGCTGATCGTGGGAGTTGTATATATGCTTGTCATTATCAAGTAGATCATAAAAAAAAGAACTACCGTTACGAATCAGATCTATTTTCAAACCCCGGTCTCGAACGAAGGCCAACAAAGTGGGGATAGTTTATTTGGGGCGGATGCCTCCTAAACAGTAACGAAAGTGTGAGAAAATAGGCTCAAGCTAAGATTCTGCTCGTGAGCTTAAAGGTGACTTTTGATTTCTTTCTTCTTTTTTGTATCTGATTAGAACAGTGGAAAAGTAGGAAGACTTCAACAATTCATAAAGGATCTTTAGAATATCAAAATCCTCATTGCATAAAACGGATTCCAAACATTCATGATCTGGATGTGAATGAGTCGAATTACTTATCCCTTGGTCTATTGAGGCTGTTTGAAAAATGAGGGTTTTATGATCCAATTTTGTGTTTGATCATGAAGTTTATCTGCTCCGTCTCCTACTCTCTCATTCTAAATGGGTATCGAATCGGATGTCTAAGGAAGTCTTTCGCATAAGTCACTTTGATGCCCGCTGCATATCACTTATCTGCTAAACTAAGGAAGGGTAGGTAGACGTGGTTTGGTTATTCCTATTTGTATCTATCTATTGGTGGAGAGGTATAGGAAGGAAAGAAGGAGTCGATTGAGGCGAAGGAGTTGGATGACAAAGAGAAAGGGCTTTTCAAAAGAATTATTGAGGCAACGAAGTTGGAAAGAAAGGCAGATTGACCAGAATACTTTGATTTCTTTCGAAGTTAAATGCGTTTACATAGTCCTACACGAAAACACTCGTCTATGCATGGTACAGACTCAAAAAAGGAAATATACTTAAAGTTTCACACCTCATCCATAGAACTGCATACTGCATTTACATGATATACTCATATGTCCCGAGACAGTAAAGAAATAGGTTTCATTCAACAAGTCTAGTCATCTGTACGGCGAAACAAGCAGGAAACAGTAAGAGATGTTGAGCAAACCGTTATGGAACTGCAATAGCTTTATCTTTGTAGTTTATGAATCAGTGTAAGATAAACAGGAGCAAAGTTGATAGCATCTTGAGATACTTACATGGGATAAACATTCAGGCCTTGTAACCTCAACTTTACACAGTGAAAAGTGCATAATGCTCAAGTATTATGAACAGGGAAAACCAATAGACCAAGGCATGGATGGCATCAAGTCTTCAAAAAGCGGACATATTCTTGCTGCAACATCTCCCCTCCGTGCCCGGGATCAAAACTGCACCTGTAGAAACTGATGGTGGAAAACTACATGAGTACGGAACCAATCAAGCTAATATTCAGTAGTTATCTTTACGTAATGATGTACCTCCCGTCCATGCCAACTATGATGATGGTATTCTGTGCTCCAAAAGCAGCAATGAATTGAGTGTCTTCTGGCAAATGAAACTGAGCAAATGACCATTCTGAGCTGAAATACTTGGGTAAGACTCCTGTACAATGTTCACATGTCAGAAATTGGTAGATTCTTCTTTAAACTGCCCACCAATTATGCACTCCAACAGAAACAATGGCAGAGATTCAAAATGACGGGCTTAATTAATTAATTAATAATTCTACATTCAATCAGCATTCCTCTCACCCTCCAACTCAGAGTAAGTGTTCCATTTCATTTTTCGTTAGTTAATTAGACTGATCAACCACTTGAACTTGGGTCCTGGGACCACATCTTAGTTTTCTTCCCAACTTCTGTTGAGCCTCTCTCACTCTCTCTACTCAGCCCTTATTGGGCCTCTCTTAAGGTGGGGGTCAAGAATTTAGTGCTCTCTTTTACATACGGGAGCCCATTTCATGTTTAATACATCAATCTTAAAAAGTTCTTTAAGAATAAAAAATTGTTTGGTGCTCCCTTACTTCTACGTAAGCAAGGTCTTGAGATAAACAAAATTAAGCGAGAATTATCAATGACATCAGTCCATAAGTTAGTGATAGCAATTTGAGTAAAGGGTGGAAAGTCTGGCACTAAAACCTAAAATCTTAATTTTTGCAAATAATCAAATGAGACGCTTATTTTGGGATGGAGGGAGTAACACTGCATGACATACATTTTACTTCAGCACAAACATTTTCCAGAAAAAAGAATTCTGTCACCGAATGGTTCCATACATGATACATATAACTAGCTCTAACAAAAAACTTTGTTACCTCTCATAAAAGACAATGACGAACCAGGGTTGGCGCCACTGTTTGGAGACACAAGGGAATCCAATGAAGCTGAAGAATTCTGGTGAAAGTGGGAAGGACTTTGAGCAAGTGAGTCCTCCCTTGCCACTCGCACTCTAAGACCAAATATATGAACAGTACCTTTGTCACTTGACACTGCCAACCACTGTACATCTGGAGAGAGTGCAATGCTAGAAATTTCAGCTCTATCTGTTCCTCTACGTACCTACATGATGAAACCAAGTATAAATTTCTAAATTGCTTCATAAATGAGCATGTACATAATCATTCTATCAATTGCCATACATGGAAATTAGTTTCCTCAACTAGATCCAAATTGTGTTCAACAATCAACATCAGGTAGAAATGACATAAGTACGTTGTGACAGTTAAACAGATAAATGTTTTAAGCTGGCTGGTTATATCTTAGAAATCCTAAACTTCACTCAACCGCTTTCCAATTTAATAGACATTTTCTATTCCACTTTTCATGGGTTAACTTACCTAAACACTTGATATTAAGATCTAAGTGGCATATTTTATGCTGAGACACCTCTTTAGCACATAACAATATACGATTATTAATCTTAAACTAAAATACAGCTTGCAGAGTATTGATTCATCCATACAACTCCCCTGATTTACAAAAGTCAAAACCATTGGGGTAAAACATTGCTCATTGACAAGTATTCTTAAAACTAAACAATATAAACCTTAAGAAAATAACAATTCAGATCCAGAACGGTACCTCTTGCAAACGAGTTCCATCCATTGTGTTAAAAATTCTTATCAGTGTACCCTTTGTACTGGCAGTCGCAAGAAGTAGTCCATCCATTGTCAACGTAAGGCATGCAATGTGAGAATCATGGGCATTAATCACCTTCATCATATTCAGGCCAAAATGCTGCACTTGAACTTGTCCTCGTTTAAGGCCTGGGCAAGCCAACACAGATGTATTCAAACGATGTGAAACGCAACACAGCCCACGAGGGTTTGCCAGAGTTTCGATCTGATGAAGTAGCTTCAGATCCATAAAATTATACACATAAATCTTGTGCTCAAGAACAATGATAAGGCGGTCCTTTCTTAACTTCACTGCACGAACATCAGACCTAAATGTAAATTCACCAATGCAGCGGCTTTGATGATCATCCCAGATCACAACTTTGTTGGGAGCATACTGGGAATTAGCTGAGGCACCTACAAGTGCTAGAATGTTGCAGCGGAATAGCATCTCAACAATCTTGAACCCCCCACTCTTCAAATCACGCCTGAAAGTTTCCTTAAAATGATCACAGTTATAGACGCGGAAGCCATGGCTTGTGCCAGCAGCAAAGCAACTATAGTCCTGATTCCAAGACAAAGAGAGTAACTCTGCATCACCAGTGCCACTGGACTCTGGGTTGGGGTGGGTAAAAGAAGCAGAAGTCCCACTGTTTGGGGGATCATATGAACCAAGCCTTGCTGGTGGAATTACTCCTCGTGATGTTGAAACAGTTGAGCTCATGGGGGATGAGGGAACAGTCATAAAAGCTTACTGGGTAAAGTGCGAAAGGAGGAAAAGCTGAGTGGGAACAACTGAAACTGTGTTATTAGCACAAAAAAGGCGAGATCAACATAAAAAGATTATAGCGAAGTGGGAACAAGGTATAAAAGCTACAAATTGGCAAATCCCATGGAGCAGAAATTAAGCACTTTTAACAATAATGGTGCTGGTGGGGACTTGGGAATGGACGGGAAAGCAAAAAAAATGTGGAACTGCGACAATGGGTCATCTGGGTGCAACCCAATTCAAATATAAACTCAAGCTAAAACAACTCAAAGCTGACCAGCTTGAAACTTACCCCAGATTCCAACTATTTTCGTATGCACACACATCACAAAAATACTGTACCAAAAAAAAAAACATCAAGAATATGCTAAAAAGATTTGACATGATTAGCAAAAAAAATTCAAATTGACATAGAAAACTTAGAAGAGGGTGTAATCTAAACTAATCAAAAGCTCTCTCTTGTTGTTGTAGGAACAGAAACGAAGGAATTTAATGTAACATATATCTCATTGAAAAACTAGATCATTCACATATGAAAAAAAATTAACACCTTAAAATGCAATACCATAGCGGAATAAAATTAGAGACTCTACTGATTAAAAACCATCATTATCGTTCCATCCACTTTTTTTTATCATCCCGTCACAACGAATGCATCAAGCAACAGATATTAAATCGTAGTCGGAGAAAATAGCAGAGAACTGGAATTTAGATTATTTGAGCAGAGCATACACAGAAATTAAGATCCGCAGACTCCGGTCAACCAAAAGAGAAATTGGGCAATACCTTTCGTCGGCCCGTTTGTTGGTGTCGCTCAACTCCGGGTGGTTGATCGGAGTCGAAACCAGGAGCAGCTCTATTCCTTCTCCTCTGGGTTGCTATTGAGGACGACTTGTTTTGGAGCCGTAGAATTCAAGTGTAGGTCTAATTCTAAAGCCCATCCAATTCCTTGCTAAGCTGTCGCTTTTACTCTTTCGCCACGTGACGTTGAGAAGCTCTTTCCCTTTATTTTAGTATTTCATGGTAGATAAAATTTTGGCTCAAAGTTCCGTATTTACGTGGGATAACTAGTAAAAAGTGATTTTATAAAAGCATGTGCCGCCTCTGTGTTGTTCTGCAAACCCTAGGTTCGGAAAAGCGAGAAACGATGGTGTACTCGGTGGCGAATCTGTCAAGCATATCGGGTGATTCCTCTCTGTGGCGTGATCTGGTAGAGGAGTCGTTGGCCGGGGGAGAGATCGGTGTGGGTACGGTGCTGGTATCCGGGAGTCCGACTGATGCAGATCAGGTGGGAGGAGAGAGGCCACGATCGGTGGCTGTGGTGCAGGTCGACGCCGGCGATGCCGGACGGAGATCGGACGTGAACGTGGTGAGGACGGTGGCCTGGCCAGCGCTGGACGGCGAGGAGGGGAAGGACACCACCGTGCCGCTTCAGGCACGGGATCTGACGTCACCGGAGGCTGGGACTCCGGTTATGGAGTTCTCGGCGGTCCGGCGACCTGCTGCTATCGGCGGGGGCGGAAGCGAAAGGACAAGGCTGGGATCGGGGCGAGATCCAGTGCCGGTGAGGGGCATGTGGTCCCGGGCACGTCGGGGTGCACACTATAGACCCCCGGGGCTGCTGCATGCCGATGGGGAGGAAGCCGTCGTGCCGGTGATCATCCCATCGGACTCGGAGGAGGGGTACCCGGAGTCCCAGGCGGCCCAGGAGCGACGTCGGGCGAAAGGCAATGCGGTGGTGACGGAAGGGCACCGTCCTGAGGCAAACGGCCCGGAGGTGGCGCGTGGGCAAGCACTGGGAAGCGGTGGATCTTTCATGGGAGATGCCCGCCGTGGGGGCCGAGGGGATGGCAACTGGCTTCCCCGGGCAGGTCGTGGCGGCAGAGATGGACCGGTCGGGCCTGGGGATGTAGCTACCTGGGCGGCTCGGTATGGTTCGGGAAGGACGGGAGAGACTGATCGGGCATTGGGGGACAGGGACCAGACTGGAACCCGTCAGGACCCGGGGAGAGTGGTTCCCGAGTTGGGGCAGCAGCTGTCCTCGATGCGGATCACGGAGGTAGTAATCCCAACTGGGGATGTTGGCCAGGACACGATGCAGTTCCGTTTTGCGCTGGCGGCGAAAATGCTGACATCGAAGCGGTTCTTCTGGAGGTCCCTGGTAGAGAGGATGGAGGACTTGTGGGGAATGAAGGTGGATGCTAGACCCCTGGAAGGGGGACTAGTAGGTTTCTTCTTCCGCACGGCAAGGGAACTGGAGAGGGTGCTCGCGGGGGAACCCTGGGCGTTCTGGGAGTCCCTGGTCCTGTTTACTGACCTGAGGGCCCACATGCAGGTGGGTGAGCTGAGTTTTCACCAGTTTTCGGTCTGGGCTAGAATCTCAAACCTGCCTGTGGGGGCCTGGAACAGGGCAGTAGGATTTCACATCGGGAGCGCTTTGGGAGTATGCCAAGCGGTGGATGTGGATGCAGCTGGCCGTTGCTGGGGGGATTTCATGAGGGTCCGGATTCGGGCCGATATCCGTCTTCCTCTACAGAGTCAGATTTGGTTCCGCTTGTCGGAATCACAGGTACGTACGCTACTTTCTGTGTCGTATGAGCATTTACCGGACCACTGCTATGGGTGCAGCTGTGCGGGGCACCGATTTCCGTCGTGCCCGGTTGCGGGAGGTATACGGGGCCACTCGCTCCGAGCCTCGGCGGACCCGCGTTCGGCTTTTGAGAAGGCCAAACACGGGAAGGCGATCCCGGGAACGAACTGGTCCTATCTAGAGGCTAGGTCTATGGCTCGGGGCTTGCCCTGTACCCCAGCCATGAACTCGGACCCCGGATTGGATCGGGGGGACACTGATGAGGTAGACTCGGAGGACACCCCGTCTGGTTGGGTGGTGAAGGAAGGAAGCCCGTCGTTGTCTGGGAAGAAACGACTGGACAGGGAGGAGGATCAGGATGAGTCGAACGGCTCGACAGAGGCAGATGGGGACTCACAGGCTGAGGTGGGGGGCGTCAAGCACCCCCCGCCTGCAGAAATGAGGCCTCGGTGGCCCGGGGAGGGGTGGGTCAACTTTGGCCCCTTCCCGGCGGATGGATGGAGACGGCACCATCACCAGTTGAATTGTATCTCCCCTGCCAGTCCGAAGTCAGCAATCCCGCGTTCAGGAGCCCTACTATTATCATTCAAGGGAGGACGACGCACGCTGACACACCAGGGGAGATGTAGGTCCACCAGTATTCCCCTAAACTTGGTTGGCTCGCCTCGTCCCATGTTGGAAGAAGATTTCTGTATCGGTGTCACCAGACGCTACCGCAGATTTCCCCTTCGTCCGCCAAACCCATTACCAGAGCCGATTTTATTGCTTTCAGTTCATTTCAATTTCTTAGTTGGATGTTATGTAGGTGGGGTACATTTCAGTACCTACCAAACTCGTTTCTTATGATTTATCTATAAATTGCAATATTTACTCAAAAAAAAGTAAAAAGTATTTTTTTTTTAATATATAAGAAGACTTTATTAATTATGAAAAATGACCATACATAAGAAATACGTAGAAAATAAAAGAGAGGGGTTAAATTCTAGTTTGTGAACATTAAAAGCTAACTCTATAAAAGATTGTCCGGTTATACCAGGAGTAGAGTTAGTGAGGCTAGTGCCTCGGTAAGACGGGTAGACGGTAACTCGACGACGGTTGACATTTCTTGTCTCGACCTGAAAGTGTTCGTAGTAAGAGATGTGGGACGGTTGAAGGGGTAGCAGACACCCAGGGAGTATCCTAGAAAATGGGGAAAGTATGGGGTCGGTTGTGCACCAAATTTCGTTTCATGTCTCGATCTGAAAATGCTCGGGGGTATCTAATATCAGACGACTGAAGTGATACCGAGCATTTAGAGAAAATATCAAAAACGGGGGAACAGACTGTCGGATGTAAACCGACCTCGGTAGTGTGATGTGTGCGTCCCTACACACACCTCGAGGTATTCAGAATCCCAATCCAACGGATGGAGTTGGTGCGCTGAGTACGCACTGGTGGTGTCCAGTAGGGGCGACTACACTGATGGCTGCCGACGCGATGATTTAGAACAATTTATTAAGTGTTTCCAACAAGTTAAACCAATATTTTAAAACCAATATTTTGTGATTTAGATAAGTTACATGTAATTAGTTTATCATTAAGTTTTAGGTATTTGAAATGAATCTGATTTTTTGGTAAATTGAAATGAACAGAAAATTTTCAATTTATTAAGTGTTTCTAACATGTGAACAGAAAATTTTCAATTTATTAAGTGTTTCTAACATGTGAATCTTGTTAATGCTAGAGCGTGATGGAGTCCAGTAGTATAGAGGTGAGTGATGATATCACTTCACCTCCAACACGTGCAAGTGCTAGACAAGTTGTAGCTGGTGGAGCTGGTGGATCTTGTGGGAAGGATTCAACAGCAATTGCATCCTCAAGTAAGGGCTTCATAATTCTGTTGCATGGGAGATTTTTGATATCATAGTAATAGATAATCAGAAGTTTATTGTATGTATGCATTGTGATAAGAAGTATAAGTATAATTTCAACAAGTTTGGGACTAGTACTTTGGTAGGTCATTACAAAACTTGTCCTACACACCCTAGGAGACTTGACCATACCCAACCAATGTTAGCATTTCAGCCTATAGAATTGAGTAGTGATTGCCAACTTTTAAATTGGCTGTCATGCCCCAATTTCAGCGAACCGAACTCGGGACGCGAACTTTTAAAACATGAAACACTGAAAACCTGTTTTGAATAAAACTCTGATATTTCCATTTAATTACCAAAAATAATGATAGTATTTACAATACAAAACGTCCCAACAAGTGGACAAGGTACACATCCGTCACTGGACTCAACAAAAGTAAAGACCAGACTCCGCTCCAAGCTCCAAGACTTCAAGAGCTAACCTAGTCCGTCCGGTGATCAGTACCTGTAGGAAAAGCAGCTAGGGGTGAGCGTTCGCTCACCTCCACGGATAACAGACTGACTAGGGCATAATTAGTAGATAAAGCCAGTAACACACATACCAAACCCAACCATGGGACTGCCGTCCCCAACTTAAGTACTCAACTGACCCACAACTCGTCACCTTCCTCAACAGACTCGACACTCGATAATACAGTGTAAACCCGACACAACTATCAACGACTTCCTCAAGGACACGACAGAAAGACTACACAACGCCAAACAAGATCACAAAGGATCGCACACCAGCTGCTCAGTAACCAATCTCAATCAGGTCAGGGTTCGACCTATCGCAATTCCTCGACACGAAGTCGGATCAGGCTGTCGACCTTTCAAACTCGCAATTCATCGACACTAAGTCGGATCAGGCTGTCGACCTTTAGAACTCGCAATTCATCGAAACTAAGTCGGATCAGGCTATCGACCTTTAGAACTCGCAATTCATCGACACTAAGTCGGATCAGGCTGTCGACCTTTAGAACTCGCAATTCATCGACACTAAGTCGGATCAGGCTGTCGACCTTTAGAACTCACCACCCCAGGTAACCAGAATCACAATCACAGGCAAGTTCAATCACACAGACACTCAAGGCCACTCAAGACACCTCAACAGTCAAGACTCGGGTTCAACAACCCCACGGGCACTCACTGTCACTCAAGACACACCAACAGTCAAGACTCGGGCTCAACAACCCCACTGGCACTCACTGCCACTCAAGACACACCAACGGTCAAGACTCGGGCTCAACAACCCCACGGCACCCACAGCCACCCCAAAACATCAACAGTCAGACACGGGCACTCATGGCCACCCAAGACACCAATTTAAGTACACGGGCTCTCATGGCCACCTAAGACACCAACAATTAAATACGGGCTCTCAAGGCCACCCAAACTCGACAATTAAATACGGGCTCTCAAGGCCACCCAAACTCAACAATTTAACACGGGCTCTCAAGGCCACCCAAACTCAACAATTAAATACGGGCTCTCAAGGCCACCCAACTCAACAATTAAACACGGGCTCTCAAGGCCACCCAAACTCAACAATTAAATAACGCACAACAACCTCCGGCATACTCGATGCCTCCAACAGTTCTAAGATCACTAGTTTCACAAACAACCTCCGGGCATGGTCATATGCCTCCAGTAATTCAATTATCGCTAAGTTCTCTGTTCCTACGACACTACTAAGTGTCACATGCTTTTCTCTTAAACGCTACAATCCCGTATCATGCTTTTCTAATAATTAAATAATTCTACTCAACCCACGACACCCCCGTGTCACATGCAATTCTACTATTAACTTTCCCTAATCAGGGCCGAGATCCGGCTACTTTTCCCTACCTCGTATATAAATCCAAAAGCGCTCCAACAAACCCGAGATGATCACAGTCACTCGCCGAGCTTCCCTTTGCCTCGGTCCGCAGCACGATCTAAAAGAACACAATTTCAAAGTACCTTTAAACTAGTACGAGTAAACCGAAAATTAAAATACTTAACGCCCAAACGTAACCCCGACAATGCCGATCACTCCCAAACTTTCCCATTACTCGATAAAGCCGATAAAGGACTCGTAAGGGCCAGATTCGCCCGACATGGCGAATCTGCCCGGTTTTGGTTAATTGCCTTCCGGGGCTCCAAAAGCCCCCGTTTTCGTTTCTACGGTCTTAGAATATTTCAAGGAACTCAACGCACTTGACGGAATTGAATTCCGAATTCTAAGTCAATTAATTAACGTTTAAAGTTTCCCAAAACCCGTTAATTACAACTTCTCCAAATTAATTCCAAATTTTGATTCGATTAGGAATAAGTGGTCCGGGGGACGTTTTAAACCACCCGAACATTAAAACCCGAGCAACCGAGCACGTGGGCCCCACCCAAAACACTTGGACGAGACCCTAGGGTTTGAGGGGGGGCTCGGCCACCATGTGGTGGCTGCTGCCAGCTCCGGCCAGCCACCCCATGGCCGGCCGGCCACCACCCACGGTGGCCGGAGCTCCTCCCGAGCCTCCGGTCACCGGAAAAAGTGCCCTTACACCCCCAAACACCTCCTAAACGTCTCCAACACCTCCCCAAACTCTACACAACCCAAAGCCTTAGTTTATACTCAAACCTTAGCTTTCAAGAAAATAATCGAAATGACGATCGGTTTAGTACTTACTCGAGAGGAAGACGAGGGGAAGAGAATTGCTCTTTGCTTTGAATCGATCCAAAGGTTGAATAATTCCCAAACCCTAGCTTTCTATTCTTCTCTCTTCTTCTCCTTCTTCTTCTCTCTCTAACTCTCTTATTCTCTCTTACAACTAACAACTAACTCATTTAAAACTCTTTTTTTTCTTTTAAAACCCAAGTTTCGGCCACCCCTTCTCCTCCATTCATTTTCCCCCCAAAGCTAACACCACCACTAATTGGACAAGTGGCAAGGTGGGTCCCACACCTTTTGGAAAATATCTAGTTGATATTTTCCAATCAGTTTCGCGAAAATCGGACGTTTCGGGCCCCGAACGGGCACTTTTTTCAAGAAATTACGAAACTTGGCGGGCTACAAGGAAACGGCTCAACTAAGACCGCTGCGACGACGGATAAGCTTTTTGGATCCAAAACGGTCCTTGAATGGACCAAAACGTCGCTCGGTTGACTTTTCCAGCGAAAAGTCAACATTTCCCAAATTGATCAGAAAGTTGCCCTGAGTCCCCTGGAACTCATTTTGGTCGATAACGGGGTCAACTTAAGTCCGGTATGACCCTCGGGGTCAATTTAGGTTAAGTTACGTGTCTGTCTTAAAATTTTTAAATTTTCCTATTTTTCGCAGGTTTAACTGACGTTGACCAGAAGTGGTTATTACATTGGTATTTCAATCAACAAGTTGGTCGAAATGCAGTGGTGAAGATGATTTTTGTTGATGAACTTCCTTTTAGCTTTGTAGAGCACAAGGGATTTAAGTACTTGATGAAAGTTGTATGTCATATGTTTGTGGTACCCTCTTGATACACTATCCGGAGGGATATATGTGACTTGTACGAAACTGAAAAACTCAAACTACATGAGTTTTCAGGAAATCGATCCCTAGAATTTCCTTTACCATGGACACTTGGACTAGTGTCCAACAAATCAACCACATGTGCCTCACAGTTCACTTTATTGATGATAATTGGGTGCTGCGTAAGAAGATTATTAATTTCTGCCCAATTTCTTCCCATAAAGGGGAAGACATAGGAAGAGCTATTGAGTTTTTTCTGAATTCATGGGGTCTAGATAGAATCATGATTGTCACTGTTGACAATGCTAGTGCGAATGATGGTGTCATGCGACATTTGAGTTCACAACGTAATTTGTTGTGTAACTCGGTGTTAGATGGGAAATTTATGCATATGATATGTGTTGCTCACATCTTGAACGTGGTAGTGAATGATGGGATTAGTTTGATTGGGAAGATTGTGGAGAGAATTAAATTCGCTATTAGGTTCATCAAGTTGTCACCCATAAGACTTTCTAGGTTTAAGATAGTTGTTGAGCAAGCTGGTTATAGGACAACGAGGTTGTTGTCCTTAGATGTCCCAACCAGATGTAATGCGACTTATATGATGCTTAAGTCAGCTCTTAGGTTATAAAAAGGCTTTGATATCTATTGTCTCATAGACCCTACCTTGAATTTAGAGATGGATATCAAGGTTTGCAAGGATAAGACCCAACTAGGTAGACTAAGTGAGAAGGTTGAGCTTAGTGTGATTCCGTGATGTCTTTCCTAGAGAACTTTTATGAGATAACGATGAGGAGATCAGGTTCAAGCATGCTACATCAAACTTGATTTTGGATGAAATATCTTATTTCATACATCAATTTCTGAGGGTTTAGAACAGGAGAACAATGATATGAGAAACATGACTACCAAGATGAGTATGAAATTTCATAAGTACTTTGGAGATTTCGGTATGCTAAATTTGTTTACATTCATTACACCTATTTTAGATCCCCGAAAGAAACTTGGTTATATGAACTATCTTATTCAGAATATGTATGTAACTGAAAACTCAAATATACTCAGTGAAACAATCTTTGGAGTCACTGTTTTTCAGTACAACAAGGAATATGAACAATCTGGTGAGTCGGTAACACAATTTGCGACACTAGAAGAAGTTGTTGTCAAACACCAAAGATTTGAGGCATATAAGAGGTTGAAAACCTCGATTGAGGGGACACCTAAATCTGAACTAGAGAAATACCTCTTAGAGCAAGAAGTAGAGGATTCGACTACTTCCCAAGTCTTGACTTGGTGCAGAGAATGCCAACAGATATCCCATTTTATCAAGAATGGCTAGAGATGTTCTAGCCATTCCAATCACAACAGTGTCAAGTGAATGTGTTTTTAGTGGTGGGATTAGGATACTCCATGATTTCACGAGTTCTTTGGCTACTGCGATTGTAAAAGCCTTGATGTGTACTGAAGATTGGTTGAAATCTCCACCAACACTCTTCACCATAGCTGTTTTGGAGGCTAAGATGGACAAGTTAAATATTTTTGATGATGGTATATCTATTAACTTTTATTGTAAATTTTACTTTACATTCATATATTATCAAATATTAATACCCAATATAACATATTTGTGCAGCAATTGTTGAAAAATCATCTTCTATGGGGTTTCTGCTATGTTTTGAATGTGGTTGGTACATGTTTGGTAAGTGTTTTATTGTTTTTGTATTTGCTGTTGTTTATGTTTGTGACTTTATACTAATGTACCATTTTGTTGACAGGTACCATTTTGAAGAATGAAGAATGAAGAGATGGGCTTGGATTGAAGAGATGTAGTTTATGTTTCTAAATCTATTGGATTGTAACATTTGTAATGTTGATGTTTTTTTATTTCTCTCTTCGTTGAACTTATTGCAAACTATGTAACACTTTTATTTTAGGAGGTATCGAGCATGAACAGTGGACCGGCCCTGAGGCTCGGCTCATGTTTTTGCGGGCTGCAGGACGCGGGCCGTCTCGTTGTGGGACGGCTTTTACGCGTCCTGCGTCCTGCAAAAACGCGGGCCGGGCCGAGGCCCGCGTCCCACGTCCCTTAACCATGGGACGGGCCGAGGTCCGTGGCTCGCGTCCCGTGTGCGTCTGCCGCCCAATCCCCTTCTGCCACGTGTCCTCGACCGTTAGCTAACGGATCTACTTTTTTAATTCAAAATTCCTACATTTTTAACCCTATAAATACCCCCAACTCCTTTCTCAAACCACAAATCATCATACAACTTCTCTACAAGTGTCACAAGTCATCAGACCCACAAGCAACTACAAAATGATCTTATTGAGCACTTATGGGGTCTATATGGAGTTGGTTTCAATCCCAACGATTAGTCTTTTGTACTTTATGCTCATATTCGGGAATAAATAAAATTATCAGTTTTTATTTACTTGATTATGATTTTTTTATTATCATTGTTTATTTTAAAAAAAAATTATTTCAGTTTTATATAATTTAAACTGTTTTGATAAAGAATTAAATTAAACGAAAAAATATCAATTAATTAAGCATCCACTAACAATCCAAGCCTCACATTGTAAAACACAACTTATATTGAGTCATGAGTCTCACTATTTTGTACAGTTAACATCCAAGCCTCACATCCAAGTCTTCCTACTGTACAAGCACTTAGTTATAGACATGTGTTTTTCATCATTAAGGGAGGACCAGAAATTGGCTTTTGGCTATTTTTGATCCACCTTTAATGGTTTTTGGTCTGGAAAAAAAATCTTATGTTGTTATTTTACAGTTTATTGTATGTCAAAAGTGTATATTGGGTCTTCTAAGGCCCAAATAATAGGTCCATTGTAATGGCCCAATATTAAAGTGGGTGGTCGGTTCAAACCGTCAAACCGACCGAGAACCGAGGTGGTCGAAAAATTGTAAATTTTCCTGTCCCAGTTCCGACGTAGGTCCCAAAATTATGAATCCGCGGAGTGGTGATGTGGGCATCAAAGTAGGTCTCATGGTCGGTTTAACCGACCATGCCAACCCATACTGCCCTTAATAAGATCTTCGGTCAGGTACATGGATTATCTTGTCCGTACACAAAATACTCAGTCATAGTCATACCCAATCGGGTAAAATCCAGGTAGTCTTCATTGAGGACAAATCCAGATTTTCAGTAACAATGGAGACTATTTTGCAAATATTTGAGAGACAAACTATGATACCCCATACTTCAAAGGGTAAACTACAAATACCTACCCTGAAGTTTGCACGTTTAATCGATGGACACCCTGAAGTTTAAAGTTAACTGATGCATACCCTGAAGTTTCATATTGTAACCCAGAACGCCTTCCGTCCACTTATCCATCCAAATTCTGTTACTTTTTTCTGAATTACCTAAAATATCCTCAACTGTTACTCAAATTTACACCTTCTACCCTTCTAACCCTAAACCTAATTTATTTTTAAATAAAATCTTATTCATTTTTTTCTTAGTTCTAAATAAATGTTTAAAATTTCAAATTTTAATTTTAAAAAATATATATAAATCAACAAAATGTTAACTTAACTTCTTTTTTTTGAGAATAACCATTGCAATTGTATTAAAACATAATAAAATAGTTTGGTGGGTACACAAGCGTACTCCACCTACATAAGCAAAACCAACTAATAATCAGAATTGAAACGAAAAGCAATAAATTCGGCTATGGTAATTGGTTGCGGACGAAGGGGATATCTGCGGTAGCGTCTGGTGACACCGATATAGCATGCTTCTTCCAAATGGGACGAGGCGAGCCAACCAAATTTAGGGGAATACTGGTGGACCTACATCTCCCCCGGTGTGTCAGCGTGCGTCGTCCTCCCTGGACTGATAATGGTAGGGCTCCTGAACCCGGGTTTGCTGACTCCGGACTGGCAGGGGAGACAAGTATCAACTGAAGATGGTGCCGTCTCCATCCATCCGCCGGGAAGGGGCCAAAGTTGACCCACCCCTCCCCGGGCCACCTCGGACTCATTCCTGCAGGCGGGGGTCCTTGACGCCCCCCGCCGCTGCTACTTGTGACTCCCCATCAGACCCTGTCGAGTCCTCTGACTCGAGCTGATCTAGCCCATCTCCTAGGCCCAGGTCAGGCCTAGTAGGGTTTTCAACAGGGTCCACGTGCCACGACCCCTTACCCTTGCGTCGCCTCCAAGCAAGAGTCGTCGCCGTCTCCTCCGTCGGCACATCCGTCTCCGAAGAGATCTCCACCACCGGCAACACCGCCGCCACCCGCGGCGCTTGTCCCAGCGTAATTCTTTTTATATTTCTTTATTTTTTGTTATTTTTTTAAAAAATCGAAATTCTATAATTAACAAAATATATAACCATTTTAGTCTTATAAAATTGTAATCTTATTACATTTATTTATTTCTAATTCTTTTTGTACAAAATTAATTAATTCATAACAAAAAAAACAAAAGCACAAAATTAAATTGTCTCTTCGTCTTCTTCAGCTGTCTTCAAGTGCTTGGTGCAGTCCCAGAGATCGGAGATGCGTTGTCTCGACCCCCACCAGATCTGTGAAGACGACGATGACGAGAAGCCCTCCGTGACCAGATAAACACGAAATCATCACCACCAACCCCAACCTTTCCCAAATCGTCAAATTGACCCTAACATGAGCTTCGATAATGGCGGCGCGATTCGATGACGGCGGAAAATTTTGCAAATCCTCGAACAGATATGCGGCGGCGGTCTCCGACTTCTCTAAACATGAGCAACACGGCGAGGAAGATCTGGACACGGCGGCGACCGAGCTCCTCGCCTCCGAGAAGACGTCGTGGACTCAGATATGCTCGATTCAGAGAGGGTCGAGGTTCAACTACCCCTCCGACTCCTCTATGAACGTTCCCGAAGGCCAGGGATCTCGGCCATCCTCAACCGAGCCAGCTCGGGCCAGATCTGAACAATACTCCCCAATCGAAGAAATCGAATAGGGAAGAGCTCCGTCGCGTCTGTTCTTTCCGGTCGGAGATGCTCCCGGGCTTCACACGGCGTCTCTACTTCATCGGAGAACACGAAGAGGGAAGAGCTTCATCGCTGCTGTGAAGAGAAGAATAGGTTTAGAATCACTGAAATGAGGGATCTGAGGGAGAAAGGAATATGTTTTTAACTTTAAATTGTTTTTTGTATTTTTATTTATTTTTTTAATTACTAAAAATTAACAACAAATAAGTAATATAATTCTTAGTGAAATAATTAATTTACTTTTTAATTAATTGTAATTTTTTATTTTTAATTCTAAATTTACATAATTTATTTAATTAATAATTTATTTCTTACAAATAATAAATTTATTTGAAACAAAATTTGAAAAAAATAATTATTTGATTTTTTAAAAATGAAATTGAATTTTATAAATAAAATGGTATTTTTAAAATAAAATTTTGATTTTCAAAAATATAATTTAATTTTGATTTAAAAATATAAAAAAGAGCGAATTTTAGGGTTGGAAAGAGATTTAGGGTTTGACTTAGGTTTTGAGAGAGATTTAGGGTCGGATAACTAAGGGCATTTTGGATATTTTATAAAAAGTTAACAAAATATGAATGGAAAATTGGACGGAAGGGGTTTTTAGTTACGAGTTGTAACTTCAAAGTATGTATCGGTTACAAAAAAAAACTTAAGGGTAAACATAGCGTATATAATTAAAGGTATGCATTTGTAGTCTTCCCTACTTCAAAATAAGAAATTTACAAATCACCCCCCTTTTCCGCCATTTTATCATAAGAACTTTGGTGGTATATCGTTCATAAACTTGCTTAAGACTCAAGAGCTCCACTTTTTAGATGTAGACATCTTGTTTTACAGGGTCAACCTGTAGTTAACTCTCAGAGTGAAGTCGTTTACTAAATTACATATATCAAAACAAAACTTGTAAGTATACAGTTTATCATCAATACTGAAGGTTACACCAAAACTCCATCGTGAAGCCACACAAACAACATTTATGATGATGTACTCTGACCCTTGTTCTCTTCTGTTTATTCTTTCCTAAAACTTACTCACTTTGACCGGCTGTTCAGTCTCATTAATGCAACTTCTTCAACTTGCAAACAATTCCCAGCAATGACCACAACCAGGCTGAGACAACCTGAAAGAACAAGCCCATAAAACCTATGTTATCACATGGAAAAGAGGTAACACATTCAAGGAGACATATTTCATTTGGGTATTTCCGTAGAAAGATTACTGTTTATCATCACTTCCCAAATAGCAGGAAAAGTGTAAGTAGATGTAGATGTAGATTGTCATGTACGTCCGCTCACCCTAATTAGGGTTTATATTACCGAGCAATAGGCTTTAAGATTTGTGGGGTCGAGCAAGTGGATTTATTTGTGACCAATTCCGACCAAAGTTACAAACAAACAAACAAACCCACCAATTTCAATTGAGACACTTATGTTTGCCTTTCCCTATGCAAATGCTGCAAGTGCCAAGCACTGTCTCTTTCTTCCAGCCACAAAAACGCATTACAATGACAAAAATATACATATGCATATAGTAGGGGACCACTCTCAATACCATCACATGAATAAATGCCCTTTTAAAAAACAAGGTTTTATAAACATAAATAACACACTCAAACTATTGCTCATTTCCAAAACAGGAACTCAAATGAGCGGCAACCATCTCCTACATTTGGCAAATATCATCCCGTCTCCCAAAACACCTTTTCCTACGAGAATGGTTTGGGGCAGACCCTACTAACTTAGGCTAGGACTATCAATACTATTAACATATACACCATTTGGTCTGTCCGTATAAGACTCGTCATTATTATAGTTATATCATTACCAACATGTGAAAGCATATATGCACGTTTTTTCAATGAAAAAAAGCAGAAAATGTATTGAGATGTACTTCCTCTCTCGGTTAACACAACCAGCACAGGCATTGGATTAAGTTTGTCCATACATATTTCACACACACCACTGCAACTAGAAATTAAAGTAACCAAGCAACTTTTAAGCTAGATGAGAAGGTGTCTATGTGCAAAGTAATTTTCTAATGGACTCACCCGCGATTTTGACCTCACCATGCATATAACAATGCTTCAAGGGGAGCACACCTAATGCTGCCTTGTGTTTGGTACCAATCATGGAGCTGGAAGCTAGCCCAGTTTATGCTCATAAAGTATGAGATAAACGAGAAAAGCAAAACACGTACCAGCTGCACTGCATATCCCAGAAGAACCTTGCTAGCTGCTAAAAGAGCATTAGTTGAGCAGTTAACAATCAGCATCCCTACCTGAGACATTATGAAATCTCGAGAAAGTAGTTGTGTTATCATTAAAGGAAGTATATGAAAGAGAAGTAGACATAGACTGAATAAACCTACACAAATAAATGTCTGTTCCTTCCATGTTTAATGACAGAATTGAAAGGGAAGAGAAAGATGGGTAATTAATTAAACAAAGATCAGTTGGCTACAAGTTCCAACATCTGAAACCCAGAAATCAAGTAGCTAGTTGAGTTTTAACATTAATGTATGGAAGTAGTAGACAAGGAAATAAATTAAGAGAAACCCAAGGCAAAAGGTATTTAATAATGTTTTGGTGCAACTGGTGAGAGAGAAAAGGAGTATACAATCACAGCAAGTCACTTTCCTTGAGAATTTAAACCATATGCTATTCTTCTTACCATTGCAACAGAAGTTTGAATCATCTTTCTGAAATGTAAGAGAAACCATGCTAAACATTTCAACATAGAGAAGCTCAAGATGATTGTAACGAAGATGATTGTAATACTAATGTTTCTATGCTCTGAAATATGTGCCTATAGTTAATGAGGGTTGACTCACATCCTAAAGGGGTGTTGTACGTTAGGGTTCGGATGCCATTGAAATGTAGACCTTGATAGGTGATCTGTAATCTTCATTGTGATTCGTTGCTTAGATCTTTGGTTTGTGTGTACAGTAGATTGAGTTAGGCTGCCCTGTTAAAAAAAGAAGTAGATATATGTACCTATAGATATGCTCAGACAAAAAATGAATACAGTGTATGCACAGAAGAAACAGCTGGAAGGCAACCAAAAGTGATAGAATGAATGTGACCTGGTGTAGAGGCTCCCACCATTTTAGGGTCTGGGAAGGAAGAAGCTGTTTCACAAAGCAGCAAAGCAGCTCCAGAAAGAAAATAGCAAGAAGGAGCTCCCTTCAGTCCAAGCACAGAAATAGAGAGATGCAAAATGTCTCCCGCATCATTCACACAGCCACAGTAGCAAACTCTTCTACTCTACTAAGTGCTTGAATGAATGAGTCGGCAGTTAGTTCAGCAACCCTTTAATCCCATCCGTGAGTGGACCGAAGGAAGCTCTCTCACACGCCTTTTCTCAATACAGCTATGACATTATTTCCAAATTCATACACAAGACACAAAGCAATCAACATTTAGAGGAAATTTTAAGGAAACAAGCATAGACATTCAATCTTAGTCTTCAAAGCTAACTAACTCAACCAGCGTAAGTATTTCTTGGTTACTCATTGGATGAACAGGTGTTATAGCCAAGTGAAAGCCCAGCAATGCCTATATTCAACAAAATCATAGAGAAAGGGACTTTGAAACATAAAATAGAAAGATTGTTACACAAGTGAAGTACTGATTATGCTTCCTTTTGCATATATATAGTTTCATATGCATGATTTGTGATAACTGACATCGACATAAACACAAGGGGAAGAAACATTTCAAGCAAATTGATGAGTAAAAGAAAGCCTTAATTTATGCAAATACAGTACCTGTGATCTGGATGTCTGTCATATGCATACATGATATATCCAACACCAAACCATTTAATCTACTAAAATAGAGATCTCCAGATGAAATTATATTATGCAGTCAGAAAATTTTCAAACCGGAAAGACTGTGCCTTAAATTTCAGACTATAACTATAACTATTCAGTCATAGAAATAAAGAAGATACTCTTAGTCAACCAGCTCAGTAAAAAACAAGAAGGGAATAAAACTGGAAGTTATATTGAAGACCCCAGAATGACAGGGAAAGATTTTGAGTGAAATCCTCAAGAGACCATAAACCCTAATAAAATCAAAGCCTAAAAGAAACCTGTTTCCTAGTAGAAAGCTGATATCAAGTTAAACCTCCACAAAAATAGAGAGCAGTGCTCCTCATCATCATCAACACCAAAGGGAGGGGAAAAAAATACCACCTGCATACATAAACACATCCCAGAAAGTGACAGTAGAGAACCAATCTCAGGGCGAGAACTGGGTCTATTGTTCGAATTTCAAAACCCTAAGATGTCTATCTCCTGACTGAATATAGATATGGATGTATACCTATATCTAGCACTAATATGAGTATTATCATCAATGATACTCATTCATACTCAGACTTGGAATATTAATATTAAGTATTAGACAAACAAAGCATAGTAGGAGTATAAAATACTCTTTTCATAAGAAATAGAAAAGAAGAGTTGCAAATTATGAGAGGGGGATGGAAAATGGTTCTTTTTTTCTTTCTGGGTAAGCAAAGAAAAGAAGAGTGGTCATTGTCATCATGAGAGTCAGACAGGAAAGGGACTCAAAGATCTCCACAACACAAATCTAACATAGTTACACACACAAGACATGAGAGAGAGAGAGAGAGAGAAGAGGAAGGCAAGGGTCTGTCATGGATGGTGTTTGATTCCATGTTACTACCAGGAGGCAGGAGGAGAATCTATACTGTTTCTGCTGTTGTAACTTGTGTTCTTTTCTGGGTAACAGATGATGATGATGATACTGAGCAGAGAAGAAATGTGAAGCTCTCTTTCTCTGAAATTTCACTCTCAGTAGTCAAACTATACCAGACAAAAAAGTAGCAAGACAAGGAAGCAGAAACAGTGAAATTCTATTTATGAGGCTGAGAGAGAAGATATATCAGAAGATCCAGCACCAGCCAGCAAACCTTACTTTGACCACTGAATGATGTTTTTTACTTGCATGATGGATGGTATTGAACTCTCTCTTACCATTGCTACCAGGTCCCAGTTATCTCTTTATTTCGTTTCTGCCCCTTATTACTTTACACATCCATCTTTTTGTTCCCTTTCTATCTTGGTTTACTAGGGCTATTAGTTTCTCCCCCTCTTCTTTCGGTAAAGTGTAATCTATACAATTTTATTTATTCACTTATAATCTATTTCCCTCTCTATTGGTCTAATGTAGCAGGGTCAATTAGGAAGCTAATCAACTCAACAGCCATAGTCAATGAATTCAGAAATACTGAGAGTATTTTCCCTAAAAACTCTTATCCTTAATTAGAAGATTATCATTGAATAAGTGTGACTTGTTAAGAAGTAGTAGCCTCATATAACTAGGTAGGCCATCTTTATCAATGTCATATTCATGCACTCTCATTATCCCTTTCATAGATTTTTCAGTGCACACACAACTAAACATGAAGTAAAATACATGTGGGGGCACAACCACTGCCACTGGGTGGCTGTTTGTGGTCCTGCTCTATGCATGATGGATCCTAATCATCCATTCATTTCAGTTCATTTTCCTATATTTTCTTCCCATGGTTCATACAAATATAGAAATCAACATGACAACTTGAAGAAAACAAACTATTATGCAAAGCAACATCCACTCACATAAAACAAACCACATTAGCTGATGTGCAACCAAGCTTGCATATCCATCAAGTCTGGTGCTGATGGGACCACGATCTGATATCCGAGAACTGTGAAGACATCTAATTGACTGAAAAAAGGATAGGCAATTCACAGTGTAAGTAAGCCAATTCCAACCTATATGAACATTTACTTGAAGAACTGAAACAATAAAATCGATAAGTTAGAACTGAAATTTTACCGTCTCCTTCCAGCAACCTCAAATCATCCATTTAGAGCTGTCTGTTTCTCAAGGATCGTAGTTATACTTGAACATCACAGCTGCAATCCAAATCCTGTCAAGGAAATCCGCATAAAAAGTAAACCTCAGCGAAGCAACCAAAACATTATCAAATGAATCAACTGAAATTTCAAAAGAAAAATCTGAATGCAGTGTGTAGTACCAAAATCATCAAACACATAGTTACTATAGCAATGAAAAGGATTTGAGAGAAAGTCCATCTAATAGAGCGTTGTCAAACCATTTAGCAAGTGATCGAGTCTGGTGCTGGTGGGAGAGGAAGATTCAGAAGCGTCCGAGTCATTCCCAGCTTCGGAATCAATACCGATCCCAATCCCTGAATCACGATTAGGGGTCGAGGAGGTGAGCACCATAGAAATAGTATCAGAATCGCCAAGAGAGCGATCATCGCCACCGGAGATGATCGCATACACATCTTGCCGCCGCCTCAGCCTCCAGTGGCCCCGCCAGCCGCGGGAGGGGGAGAGAATCTGTGCAGAGGTCGGACCTGAAGACCAGAATATTCTAGAAGAATCGGAATCGGGGATTGACAGAAATAAAGGGACTAGAACCGCGCCGTCATCGTCGTCTCATCAATACTTCTGCTGCACTGGTGTTTGGGGATGAATGAAGAATAATTTGGTTCAGAGTCGTTACTTGCTGATTCCGACGGGGATGAAGAGTTGAAAATTAACGAAATGACCTCAAAATGCAAATTTAGTATTCAACTTGTTTTATTTGAAATTGTAGCAGTAGTGATTTTAGATTATAGATAGGGATGATTAGCAAATTTTGTTGGTTTTTTGATCAATATTGAAACGTTTATAGGTGTCATGTTTCGGAAATTTAGCCAAGTGAAGGATTGTGTTCGATCGAGATAGCATCGAGCCCTTAAGAGCAAATATCTCGATCGTGAGACTTTTTTGCAGAAGGGTTGGGTTGTAGGTTGTCGATCGAAATATTGGACATGGATGTTGAACAAACTTTGATCAAACATGTCTCGATCGGTTAATTATGTGTGGTATGCGACATATACATCTTAAGTAATGATTATTATAGTTTGATTTGATCTCTTCTTATTTTTAGGTCATAGATGTGATCATGTAACAATGATGAGGGGTTTATATTCAAATATTACATAATGATCTATACTTGTTTTTGTTAAATAGGGTAGTGTATTGCATAATACTGGGGGCGACGACAAGTTACCCGTGTTTGACCCTAGGGCAGAGCGTTGTTGGGCACGCAGAGAACATGGTATTGTCCCGAAGAATAATAGCACCACCACCCGTATTCGTAAGAGGGAGATACGATGGAGACCTGATAAGCGTGCTTCTTCTTCAAATCAACTTGCTCTACATATTCAGCCTCGGCCTTCCCCGGTTAATGAGGGAATAAGGGAAGAAAAAAAGGGAAAAAAATAAAGAAACAATAATGGTAGGAGGAGTAGGATACAGTAATAGTTGAATTATTCGAGAAGTTTGGACATATAATAGAGGAAGGAAAAATGAGTGGAATTAGCAAAGAAGAGCGTCAGAAGGATTCGGTAATAGTCGAATTATTCAAGGAGTTTGAACAAGGGATTACCTAATATTACACAGTACGCCGTTGAAGATAGTCATCGAAGAAATGTAGAATGTCCGGTTGTGACTGTTCCCTACTATCATGATTGTTATTATTATATATTTACACTTTATTATGTATATATGACTTTCTTGTTATGTATGACTTTATTATTGTGACTTGGATAATGACTTTATTTTGTATCTAAGAGTTTATTATTGTAGTAAAATTTGTGTGGTCCCTCGATGTTAAGAATTAGTTCATGTCTCTAGTTCGAGGTCTTGGTATATCTCGTTCTTCTAACATTTATGGTGTATCGAGATCAAAGATTTAGTTTAGGCTCTATCGGCGGGCATTGTAGAGAATCGAACCGTTTTTGTTTGTGGAAGGAGAATTATTTCTCGATCGGGATGGGTTGTGTACCGATCGAGAAATGAAGTGTGTTGTCTTTAATGATAGGCTTTATGTCAACCTATGATGGACTGACCGGACCGGATGGATGGATGGGGGGGGGGGGATATATTTCTTCTACCTACATATATTACACACTACACCTACTCACATCCACTAATTTTCTTCATAAATAGGCATCTTTCCTCTTCACCTCACCTTGTCACTGAACAAAACTCATCTCATCTTCCCCTCATTATGTTCATTCATTCACCTCTTCTACGCACAACTAAAATAATAGTCGAAGACCGTGAACACTGTAGGAGGGTGCTGAAATTTCAGAAAACGAAGAGCGGTCTCCTTAGGATACAAGTAAGGGCGGTACATATTATGGAAGAGTTGAGGACGGTCGACATGTCGAAATGGACAATCCTCGACTAGAGAAATGTGAATGAACTCAGGGAGCATCTTCTTGTACTTCAAGACTTCATAGTGACATTCACAACATCGGGATGATTAAAGGGTGGTGGAGCAAGTTTGTTTGTATTATATTGCACAACTAGGTATCAGAAAAAATACCACAATTTTCCAATATGTGTGGATTTTTGTTGTAATAAGTGGGGTTGATGTGTAATGAATGATTGTTTAATATGTGTAATGAATCATTTTAATATTTAGGTGAATATGATTTTTATTTTGAAAGATGAACTGAGTGTCTCGATCGACCACCTGGTAGAAGAACGATGGGAAGTGTATTAGTTGTTTGTGTTGAAAAGGTTGTTTCTTGATCGTGTACGGCATCATGGACGATCGAGAAACACATACGTATGTCTTTTCCGACAAGCTTTTTGAAAAGGTTATATGTTTCTCGATCGGTTAGCTTTTGAATGTAGAAAGCAAGCAAGCAAGGCATTTGTCTGTGTCTCAATCGGGGAAATGTCGTAAGGATGTCTTGTCTTGTCCGACAGGCTTTTTGCCTAGGGCTAGGCAAGGAACATATTCCTTCTTCTTCCCCATTCAAAACAAGCTTGAAAACCTCTTCACCTTCCTTCGGTTCCTTCACCACCCTATTATATAAAGACTGACTATCTTTACTCACTCCCACTCACTTCATCTTCATCATCTCATCTCATCTACTCTCCCTATTTTCCCTTCCTCCAGAAATCGGTTAGTCGAAAATGGACTCGAACCAGGACAAAGAGAAGATGACAAGATTCCGACTTGACTGTCAAGAAAGGTTGTTGAGGTTGTAGTCAGGTACCGATGCACCTGTGACTGGAGATGCTTTAAGTCTTATGAGTTTTGCAAGTTGTTTGTGTTGAAAAGAAGTTGTAAGCTGCTACTTCAATAAAATAAAATTCAAGCTTGTTGATCTGTTCTAATAATAAATCGACCATTTCAAAATATAATGCATCCATTTTGTTGGACAAAAGTGAGTTTAGACAAATGAAAATGGTCAACTTGACGCTCAATTATCTATCGGATCGGGTCATCCTAGAACTATGGAAATATTAGTTTCGTATTCTAGGAAGTGAGGCCTTTCCAACGAGATATTATGAGGTCTAAACGGCCAAGAGGTGAATGAGAAATTCAAGCTCAAAGATCACCCGTGGAACTTAGTTGTTGAGAAAATTGCAAATGAACAATGCATTATTCTTGTGTTGTTCCACATCGAAAGATTGTTAAACTTTCATTGAGTTTATATAGCATGGGCCTTCCTAACATATTTGAATTGCTTGGATGAAAGGCTTTGTACGAGTCATGAATGTTGCATGGATTTGGGCTTGTAGCGCCAACTCCGTTTTTGCTTCGGCCCGTAATAAAATCTCAACAATTAATTTCCAATTTTCAGAATATGCAAATAAGGAAGTATGAAATTGATATCTTTTTCAGTTTTGGAAATTGATATGCAATTAAAGAAATTTCCAAATTTTATATTATATCGAATCTTATAATAATTCTGAAATTATTTTTAGTTTCCAGAATTTATTAAATTCGAATTTAATATATTATTTTCGAAATTGACTATTTCCCAAAAATTGATATTTCCGAAAAATTGTGTTTCCATAAAACTCGTTTCCAAAAACTCTCTCCCCTTTTCCTATATAAGCTCTGTTCCAGTTCATTATTCATATACGAAATTTACCTACACAATTTCTCTCTTTCTCCAAGAACGGAGCAACTGATTTCTTTCTACTCGGTGCTACTTCTCATACACGGTTTCGAGTTCGTTTACGTTGTCGTTGTATCTTGGGAGACTTGCTCAGACGAGCCAATAAAAAGTCTTAAGGAAACTGGTTCGCAGGCCTCGACATACCAGTTCCCTCTTCGAGTATCGATTGAGGTTACTGTTTCGATTACATATCGACTTTATATTTTTTACACTTTGTTTGTTATTTTATTTCGTATGTGATTTGAATATTCACTAATAATATTGGATACAGTTTTTATCTGTTTTTATCGTTTATGGACTAACCCGTCTAACACATTTCTATATGGGGCTTATTTAGCTGTTTTTCTTTTATTAATCCCATATATATCTCCATGTTAAGTGGGTCCTTTAACTCATGGCATTTCTTGACAAATTAAAAGCTTGAGAAAAAGAAGAAAAAAAAGGTCTGGGTACCAATATTTCCAACAACAAAAATGGTTGGGGTATAATTGTCAAAGATCTGCGTAATCTTGGAGGATATTCAAATTTATGAAGATACGCTCCTAATGTCTCAATTTATGACAGATTTTTTGCACTCTTATTGTTGTACTTGCTTTTTTGCTTAGATTTGATCTATAGAGGGGGAGCTAGGGAAACAATATTTAGGGATAATTCTATTTTAGTACCCTAAAACTTTCGGATTTCGTTTTTAGTACCCTAAATGTTTTTTGTGCCACTTCAGTACCCTAAATCTTTGATAATTCCACTTTAGTACCCAACGTCTGATTTTTCATCCAAATCTGTTAACTTTCCATCCAATGAACATAAAATGTCCAAAATACCCCGCATGTTACATCAAATTTTCAAAAATTTGTCATTGTCCCAAAATACCATTTATTAAATCTTTTTTCTTCTTCTAAAAACAGAATTTATTTATAAGAAAAATATATTGAAAACAGATTTTATTTAAGAAAAAATATGTAAAAAACATAATTTCATTTTAAAAATATATAAAAATTAGATTTCATTTTTATTTTCTTCATTTTGCTACCAAAACAGTTTCTTTAATGTCCTAAATCAAGCAGCTTCTTCATCATATGAACGAACAGAAGAACAAATGATTTGTTTAGATTCAAAACATAACCATACAATATCAGATGAACAATATGAACCACCCATAGAAAATTTTCAGATTCAAATCTCTCAAATCTACTGAGAACATTTCTTTGATTTCTCTAAATATTAAAATGATTTTTGTGAACATTTAAGAAGATAAATACAAAAAAAAAATAGAAGTAGATCTGAGAAATTTGGATCCTAGGTAAAGAAATTGCAGTACTCTTTCTCTACCAGATATTCTGGGCACAACACTACGCATCAAGACTAACAGTCATAAGAGCCATCAAGCTCCCCTTCTCGCTCCACCGTCGCCTGAACCAGCCGGAAGAGGCTCGTCTTGTTGGTCTTCGGCGTTGTTCGCCTCCCCCTTCTTCGCACGATCAGCCATCGACGACGTGGAGTAGATTTGAGTGAAAACCCTTCAAGAGCTCTCGTAGTTGGGAGGATCTGGTGTGCGGGAGGGGAAGAAGCTTGGGTCATCACCGGTCATGGAGGATTTGGTGTGCGGGAGGAGAAGAAAGAAGAGGCAAAGAGAGATAAATGAAAAGGAAAAGAGATTTTGGGGTTTTAAGAGGTCAAAGGGTATTTTTGGAATTCAAAAAAAATTGAAGTCATGTGCTATGCACATGCGATTTTCTGTTAAAAAATAGATGGAAAGTTAACGGGGGGTACTAAAGTGGAATTATCAAAGATTTAGGGTACTGAAGTGGCACAAAAAACATTTAGGGTACTAAAAACGAAATCCGAAAGATTTAGGGTACTAAAATGAAATCATCCCCAATATTTATTATGGCTAACAATTTCTTTTCATAAGTGAACAATCATCTATTTCGAATTTTTTTGGGCTTTACTAAAGAACATAATAGGTGTAACCCTCTTATATAAAACACTCCCCTAATACCAGTATCACAAGCATCAACGCCTATTACAAAAAAAAAAATAAGGAAAATTTGGGCATTCTGAGTACTAGTGTGGTTGTCATAGCCTGCTTTAAAGTGCTAAACCTCGTCACACCATTTAAAATAAAAAAAATTTAATAAATCAATCGATGATATAAAAGTAATGTCATAGATCTTCACAAATAATCTACAATACCTAGTGAGGCCTAAGAATCCTCTCAAAAACTCGATAGACAGAGGAGTAAACCACTTTCATTGTCTCTAAATTAGTAGGATCAGTAGAGACACCTTCCTGAGAGAAAATATGGCATGCGTTGTTAATTTGGGACTTCTCAAAATCCTGGTTGTTGAACTTGGGAAATAATATGTTGTCCCCCCAAAAAATTTATAACCATTTAAAAGTTAATCTTTTTAGGATTGATCGTCTATCACAATGTTATTAACAAAACAATATAAATTTCCTACATAGTTCATAAAGGCTAGGAAGTTTGAAAGTGTATTTATGAGCTCCAAAGACATAATATCAAATTCATAATAACCTTCATAGGATCTAAAAGCAATTTTGGTTTCTTCACCTTCCTTAAATCTGATTTGGTGATTAATAAACCTCAAATCTATCTTGTAAAAGATTTTTTTTATCAGCTCAAAATTTTTTGGGTTAAATATCGAAACCTACTCTTAAGTATTGGTCACGAACACCACACTACCCACGTTTTCAAAACGAACACTACACTACCTTTAAGTATTGGTCACACAATTTTGTTAGTAAAAATGGACGGAATTTTCCATTCCGTTAGTCATATGACCTCAAGTGTCATATAATGGATGGTAAAATGACGCTTCCCCTTAATTATATGACCTCTACACATTTTATAAGGAACATTATCATTGTACCCTCATTATTGTTCCTTATAAAATGTATAGAGGTCAAATACTTTAGGAAAAAAACGTCATTTTACCATCCATTATATGACACTTGAGGGTCATATGACCAACAGAATGAAAAACTTCGTCCATTTTTACTAACAAAATCGCGTGACCAATATTTAAAGGTAGTGTAGTGTTCATTTTCAAAACGTGGGTAGCTTAGTGTTCGTGACCAATACTTAAGAGTAAGTTCCGATATTTAACCCAAATTTTTTTTAGTAAGAAGATATTTTCGGAAAAGGAAACATCGAAGGGTAAAAGACCAGAACAACGATTACAAAAAAATCACCCACAATAGAGGTAAAGGGCATAACCCTTTAAAAAAACACAAGAGACTACACAATAAAACGTTAGTACCAAATCCTACTGACGACCTTGTAAAGCCTTGATGTTCTCACGAGCCTTAGAGCATGTACAACAGATAGGCCCTGAGTGAGGCTCTGGGTCTGAGGCCCTTGTGCTGACTGGACAAAAGTGAGGCCCTGGGGCTGCAGAATAGTGGGTGTTTTGCAATGGAGAGGCCCTGGGGCTGAGACCTTGTGCTGACTGGATTATTAATTGATATTTTGCTGTTTTATTTAATTCTTTATCAGGAACCGTTTAAATTATTTATAATTTAAACAATTTGGAAAAAAATAATTAATGACAATAATTAATTAATAAATAAATTTAACACGAATAAAAATTAACTTTTAATTTTATTCAACCCCTTTTAATACAACCCCAAAAAAAATACATGTTCAAGAATCATCCCCTGTTAGGTCGACATCCGGTGGTGGTTGTTGTCGTCGAAGATAATTAATTTCACCTTGAAGGGTTGGCATGACTTCTCGTAGTCGGGCCTTGCACCACTTATGCTCTGCCATATCCTCTTCGGTGAAGGAGGAGGTATCCTTGTCCAACATGGACCTGTAGGTGGCGAAGTTTGCTTCCCACTGTTGGGTTAATGTGTGTATCATGCGAGTCCTTTCTGCATGGCGTTCCTCTCGTGTACGTTCAGCCTCCAGCCGTGAACGTTCCATCTCGGCGAAGGCAGACATTTGGCCCGTGAGGGCGCTCGCCTTGTTTGAGG
Organism: Erodium maritimum; assembly: GCA_963921825.1. NCBI lineage: Eukaryota > Viridiplantae > Streptophyta > Magnoliopsida > Geraniales > Geraniaceae > Erodium > Erodium maritimum. The sequence goes on along the minus strand of OY997594.1, from coordinate 48,538,110 downwards.
CCTTCACTGCCTTCTTTCCTTGTGGTTGAGTTCGGTGAGGGGGACTTGGGGCGGCCTCAGGGGATGGGGGTATGTTGCTGAGAGGGACCTCAGTCCCCTCGTACTGGTCGGAAGCCCCCCATTCTGTTTGTTGGGACTCACCATTAAGTGGTGTGTAATCGTCCCATGTGCTTGTGGGTGGGGTTGAGCTATAAGCCTCAGTCTCATCCAACCGTTGTCGTTGTTGGCGTGCTTGTTCTTGGCGGACATTACCCATTGTGCCTTCCTCGGCAGCGAACTTCGTATTGCCCTCGAGCTTCTTCACCCAATGATCCAGGTCGAACTTTAGTGGGTGGTCACGATATTTCGGTACAGCCGCCCACATCTCCTTCGCACGTCTCATGTGCTCCTCGTCGTTGAAGCCGCTCGCATACTCTTCCTTGGAGGACTTCAAATACCCGAGGAACCTCCTTGTCTGCGAGGAGCCTCTGCCCCAACGTTTCTTGAGAGCTTGCCAGTTGCGATCTCGGAGACTTGCCTTCGAGTTGTACTTCCTCTCAATAGCGCACCAGAATGTGTTTCCGGCTTGAGAGTTGCCCTTGATGGGGTCTTTTGTAGTACTCAACCAGCAGTCTATGAGGTGGTTGTCTTCATCCTTGGTGAATGTCCGCCCATCCGGCTGTGGTGCTCAGGGTCGGGGTCGTCGTTGGGAAGGTCCGGCAGAGGATGGTTGGGGGATGATTACGTCGGGTAGTGGGTGCCTGGGGTAGTTGTAGAATTGGGGTGGCATCTGGAACCCTTGTCCTTGTGGGTTCATTCCAAACGGTGGCATCTGGAACCCTTGTGGGTTCATGCCAAATTGTGGCATGTGGAACCCTGACGCCATTTGAAATTGTTGGGGACGGAATTGCCCAAACAATAAATTAATACAATAAATGAATTAAAAAATTATAATAAGTACATTAATTAAACAAATACAATGAAGTAATTATAGAAATTCAATAAATACAATAAATTAATTAAAAAAATTACATTACATAAATAATAAGTTTTCACTTACCTGAGCTCAACCCCGGTTGCGAGTATGGCGAGAAAGTGGAGTTGTCCCGAGGGTCCGCTAGAATGTCTTGCAAATTCTGTGCCAGTTCGTCGGCGCTGAATCCGACTTCGTCACCAGCTGGCTCTACACGGGACCCTGCGTCGCCCGACATTTTTCACGAGAATAATTGAAATGAGAGAGGAGAATGTGGGAATGGGAGAGTGAAATTGGAGAGTGAAAGTGGAGAATGGTGTGGAAAAAATGAGGTTGGGGTTGGGGTATTTATAGGGTTTTAATTTGTTGATTTTTAATTTTAAAAAAGAGAGTAGCTGTTACCGATCGTTGTCAAACGGTCGGCTGTGGGGTGCCATGTGTCGGCACGGGAGAGGGCCAGCGAGACCCAGGAGCGAGGGCCGCGTGCCCAGACCGTGATCGAGGGCTGAACTAAGGGCCGCGTTTTTCAGGGCCGCGGACCGCGACTTTTCCAGCCCACAGCGGGACGGCCCGTGGGCTGCGGACCGCGCGCGCCCGGGTCGGGGGTGAGGGTCGGCCCGTTGTGCGTGCTCTTAGCCGCCGCATGAGTCCACATCTCCATAGTTGAAGGGGCGGATTGGATATCACGTTCGAGACTAAAAGAAAGAGTCACCAGCCTATGAGCAACGAAGTTCTTGACAAAGGATTCTTTACTACATGGGCCACACAGGGCGACTGTTGAAGAAAAGCACCCTTCCAAGGAGTCCCCCGTCCCTCATCAGACAATGCTGACGCGTCCGAACCCTAGTCAATGGCCAAAGATCCCTCAACCACTAAGAGAGCTTCAACCCCGACAACGACTTCGGCACTGTTAGTGCCTTCAGCACCTGTAGCGACTCCCAAAAGCCCATCTGAAACGTTCCCAAAACAATGGTGAATCGGATCGGGTACCCTCTCAAACTGGTCAGAATTACCCCCTCCAACCAGGCTAAGAATAGGCCCATCTTGAACTGGACCAAGCTCAGTAGTCCATACCAAAGGACAATTAGGCGAGGAAGGGCCTGTAACATGACATTGTGCATCTGTTCCAACGACTTAGGAACTTGGGATGACTCATTATCAACCAAATCTGATCGTTGTTTCGAATTCAAAACCAAATACGCCAGATTCGTGAGCCCAAAAAACATGGAATCATCACCAACTGAATCGAGAATAGAAGAAACGAAAGCACTCTCGGAAGTCTCGCCAGAAACCGACATCGACGAGAAATCAAGCTTCGCCTAGAAAGAATTACAAACGATCCGGACAGAAGATCTATCCGGCTTAAAAAAACGAAACCTCACGAGAGCTCATCGTCCCGATATCAGCAAACTGAACGACGACCCTGTGAAGTTGCTTTGTACATCAGCCGGAATAGAGAAAATGTTATATTTTTCGAAACCAACTACAATGAAGCTGAAACATCATCCATATGCCTGAAAAACGCGGCAAAAAGAATGTATGTGTTCACTTTAATGTCATGTAAGGTCTCGATCGCCTGAGAAGTTGCCTCCCGCGACGAGAAATGCATGAAACCGAAGAACTGAACTTGTCGGTTTGGCCTTTTCGGAACAGATAAATAGACGATCTCACCAAAGGTAGAGAACATACCCCTAAACCAATCCTCCGACGACGCGTAAGGCAAATTTTAAACAAAAATCTCAGTATCTCTTTTGACGAAACGGACCAAAGGCTCACCGGAAAGACGCCGGTGACGATCAATCTTACCCATAACACTAGAGGATAAAAATTGAGAGACATGATCAACTGAAAGAACCTTCACATCCATTGATTCATGAAGCAAAGCCAAAACATTTGGTAACGCTAGAACAATCATGGTCCCTTGAGCACAAACAATTATGCTCTTGCATGAACCAATCGGAGCCGAAGTCTTCAAGGTTTCCTAGACATAATTCGTGGCCCTGCTAGATACCTTCAAAGCTGGAGCCAACTTCAACGAACCTGTCTTGGTCCCAAGAACACGAACAAAGTTTTTACATGAGCCACGCGGAGCAGACATCTCTTTGGATCCCTACCTTTTATCCTTGTTGGAAGCCGTCAAAACCGGAGCCATCTTCTTCAATCTCTCCTTTGTCCTAAGAACACGAATAGATTTATTACCTGAGCCACTCGAAGCAAACACCTCCTTGGATACCTGCCCTTTGACCCTACCGGTAGCCTGCGAAGACACCACAATCAAAGCCTTGACAACACTACCTAAAGCCACAAGCACCACACCGAGAAGCTCATTGACCCCCACAACCGAAAATGACACAAAAGACCTCCGACGACAATGGAGGACCGAGAGAGATTTTATTTTGTAAGGGGTAATGACTTTGATTACCCTTAAAGTACTAACTACCCTCAAGTTCATGCATAAGCTGTCAATGCCTTGTACACATAGGTGCTCTGACTTAACCCCAAAACCCTCTTGGTGCGATCTCTATGCATCTTAATCCCTAAGATACAATCAGCATCACTTAGGTCCTTTATTGAGAAATATTTCATCAACCAAGCTTTAGTCTCGTGCAAGGTTGGGATGTCTTTTCCAATGAGCACCAAAAAGATAATCTCGCTCCCACTAGACTTCTTATAAATGCAAGGCACATCTTCGTTCTTTAATAAAGCCAAATACAATATAGCTTCATCAAAAAGAAGACTCTAACTCCGAGAAGCTTTTTTTAATCCATAAATGGATTTCAACAACTTGCAAATGTTTTCCTTGTTCTTCGGATCAACAAAACTTTTTGGTTGAGATATAAAATGTCTGCAGTCAAATTTTCGTTTAAGAAAGCGGTTTTGACATCCATTTTCCATATCTCGTAATCGTGATACGTAACCATGGCAAGAAGAATCCGGATCGATTTGACCATAGCCACTAGGGAGAAGGTTTCCTCATAGTCAATCCCTTGGATCTTCCTATAAGCTTTCTCCACTAATCGAGCTTTGTAGGTCTGAGGGTTTCCTTCCATTCCCATCTTCACCTTGAATATCCATTTACATCCGATAGTCCTCACACCATCGATGGGATCAACCAGTTTCTAGACATGGTTGCCCGACATGGAATGCATATCCTCCCTCCACGTCTTCCTGAAAGGTGGCTGGATTATTGTAATCCACCACAAACTCATCGTCACCTTCAGATACCATATCTAGGAGGTGGATGTCTGATCCTTACAGATCGTCTTGGACATTTCAGAATTGTTACATGAATTGTTTTTTTCTTTAAGACCACCTCTGCCTCCTTTTATACTGGGTTGTCTAGTGGTTCAAACAGATTTGTATCATCCTGAATTTCTTCGAGACGCATAGTCCTCCCACTGACGTCTTTGGAAACAAAACTCCTTTTCTATAAGACCCCACCCCGAGTGACGAACACCATGTTCTCACTAGGTTTGTAGAAGTAATATCTCATCATTGCTTTTGGATACCCACGAAGGTGCATATCTCAGATTTTGGTTCGAGCTTAGTCTAAACCAAATATTTCACATAAGCCTCGCAACCATAAATCTTTAGGAAGGACAAAACAGGCTTTTCCCATGCTATTTCTAAAATAGTGTCCCTTCCACAGCCTTCGCCAGAGCCCGATTCACTATGAATGCGATCGTCTCTAGAGCATAACCCCATAAAGATATTGGGAGATCAGTCCAACTGATCATGGATCAGACCATATCCAATAAAGTTCGATTTCTTCGTTCGGACACACCATTCAACTACGATGTCCCAGGAGGAGTCTATTCTGAAAGGATCTCATTCTCTACTAGATGATCTAAAACCCTATGGTAAAGTATTCTCCACCTTGATCCAATCGAAGTGCCTTGATACTTTTCCCGAGCTGATTTTCTACTTCATTCTTAAACATTTTGAATTTATCAAAGCTTCAAACTCATGTGTCGTCGAATAAACATAACCATATTTATTGTAATCATTAGTAAATGTGATAAAGTAGCTAAAACTACTCCTGGCAAGAGAACTTATTGGTCCATACACATCTGAGTGTATTTGGTCCAATAATTCACCCGCCCTTTCACCGCGACCGATGAAGGGCGCTTTAGTCATTTTCCCATAAAAAAAGCCTCACACCTATCGATCAAATGAAATTCGAATGGACATGAAAGTCCATAGTTCTGAAGTGCTGATGGATGTTTCTTGTTTATGCGGCCCAAGAAAGTGCCATATCAAAGTTAGGTTTGAATCGTCGGATTTAGACCTCTTGGTATTAACGTTATATATAGAGCTTGAGGCATTGTTACCCATATCTAATATGTACAATCCTCCAACCCTGTTAGTACTAGCATAAAACATATCATTGCATAGAATATTGAAAACTCCATTTTGAATATCAAAATTATATCCTTCCTTGTTAAACACGGATACATATATAATATTCCTGCTGAAATTAGGTATGCAATATGCATTATACAGTACAATAACAAGGCCACTTGGCAAAGCAAGACTTATGAATCCTACAAAAAATTTCCACAACTCTAAGGTCCACTTCGTGATTTCCAAGGTTCTCCTACTTTTCCAGCCACTACATATTAATGCATATGTGAGATTCAGCCCTGGTATCTAACACCCACGAATCTTTGGAAGTAGAGAGAAGTAACTATATAAAGTTAATACTGGATGAAGGCGCGGTCTCATCGCCCTTCCTTAGATCATCTAGGTTTGTTGATGAAGGCGCAGTCCTACCGCCCTTGTTCAGATCATCCAGGATACTTGACGAAAGCGCAGTCCCACAACCTTTCTTTAGATCAACCGTGAATTTCTTGTAATACCAGTTCCAATGACCAGGTTGCTGGTAGTAGAAGCATACATTCTCAGTCTCCTTAGCCTTTCTCTAAGACTCATAGGTCCTAAGAGGGTTAGGGGCCTTTGGATGTCTCATATTTATTGCCAAGTGCACAGGGGGGCCCCGCCCTTACCACTTATAGTTCCCTTCTTGCAATTGGTTCCCTTAGTGACCATTAGAGTATCCTTGGATCCCCGATCCATGATATTCTTCTTAGCAGTTAATGACTTTTCATGTAACTTTGATATGGTCTTAGGGACAACCTTATCAAGGACATATTCTTTGCATTTAGACTTGATGATTATCCTCAAAATTCTGGACCAGTCCAAATAGTTTGTACCATTCAGCTTGGCCCTGTCAAGAATGGTTTTCGACGACAAACTATTACTATTTGCTAAATTTGTCATTTGATCTACAACAGATAAAATTCAATCAGTAAACTGAATAATTTTTTTGAAGATCAAGTTTAAACACCAACAATCGATTCTAAACCTTTAGAATCTAAAACCAAGATCCTTGATTCACTCGATCAAGCTTAACGAAGGCTAACCACTCAATCGAGCTATGTAGGTAGGAACTCGTCCAATCACATCCAATGTGACTCTTGGTTAGGGTATGTACTTAAGTACACGACTTACCTTATCTGATATCCTAGCTCAACATTGGCTGAGAATCGTAGCCGGGTCCAGCAATTTTCAAATATGACACGTCAATATACAAGTGCTCCGCTAAGGCGCACGACACCCACATATGTCGTACATACTTATTACCCCGCATTTCCATTGATGCTCCGCTAAGGCGCACGACACCCATAGGACGACGAGGTAGTAATTTGTTGAGAATTTGAGAGGTATCTGACATGACCCGTTTTTACTTGTCCAGTTGTGTTTAAAATTTTGGCACATCCAAGATGTGATAAGCACATCAACTACATTCCAAATGTAATGATGCCTACAATTACTGTAAAGACCGTCTTGGTTAAAATTATTAATATTTAAATTGCTTATCAAAAAAAATTTAAATTATTAGATTGGACCGTCGTTGGTTGGAAAAAGGGTGAATTTTGGGCCAAATTAAAAAAAAAGAGGAAACAGGCCAGGCCCGGTCCAGACCAGGCCCAGCTCGCCAAGCCCAAGCCTTTTCCCCTTAACCCTAGTTGCACTGTGCATCTCCCTCATTTCATTTCACGCTTCCCGAGGTAGCCTCTCCTCAGATCTCCCTCCCTCTCTCTCGCAGCACGCCAACGCCTCCAGATCCTCTTGTCTGCCCTATCTTCCCTCGCCCACGACCGACCCTCGCCACCAGAAACCCCTCCTCTCCATCCTTCCTCTCCGAGTCCAAGTTGAACCGCGCCGGTGACGGAGAATCAACGCAGGTAGGCGTCGTCTCGGGTCATGTTCACCGTCCCTGAAGAACCCCACCTGAAAACCCATCGTGCCGAGCTCAATTTGGACGAGCTTCACCTTTTTCATCCCTGGCCTGAACCCCGAGCTCCATCACAGCTCCCACGCCGACGAGAGCTCGATCTCTCACCAGATCTGAGACGGAGGTGGTTGTTGGGTCGCGCGCCAGCCCCCACCATCACTTTCCTAGTCACGCTGGAGCCCTGGCGCCCCTCCCGACCACCTCTTCCCGTCCCTCCGAGCTCCCCTGACGTCGCCGCCGTCGGCGGACAGACACAAACCCTAGCCTCCCTTTTTCTGTGCTCGGGCCTCCAGGCCAGCTTGGGCCTCAGGTCAGGCCAGGCTAGGGCCCAATCCGAGTTCGGATCTGGGTTCGGGTCTGGTCGGGTCTGGACTTGGGTCTGGGCCGGGTGTGGGGCCGGGTCCGGGTCTGGCTTGGGTCAGGTTCGAGTCTGACCTGAACCTGGTCGGATCCGGGTCAGATTCGGATCCGGTTTCTAGATTCGGGTCGGATCCGGATCAGACTCGGGTCGGGACCGAGTCTAACAGATTATTTAATTGTTTATTTAATTTATATGATTTAAATTGGAGAACTTAAAGGACTTAATTGATAAATTAGAGGACTGATTCGGACTGAACCGAGACTGATTACCACCTTTACTTGTTAAAATCAGACTTTGACCTCGATCGTGGAGAAGACCAGAGGTAGGCCCGGACGTCAGCAGCTAGGAGTTTGAGTTGTTTTCTATTGAGCTAGGGAAAGTAGCGAATACCGGTTTAATTACGGAAAGTTACTAAGTATGCCTTTAAGATCATAATAATAACCGGAAAGGTCCTAGTTCGCATATAGGATGTGATTCACTAGAATAACCGCTTTCAATTACAATAATAACCGGAAGAGTCTTAGTGTGCATATAGGATGTGATTAACTAGATTAACCGCTTTCAATTCTTGGGAAATTGCTGTGCTGGTAGAATGGTCATTTTGAGCCTTAGGATTGCGTGCTGATTGTGATAACATGATATTGTTTGAGATGCATGATGTGTGATTTAGTCGTTATTAGGTTGAGGGTCATAACTTGGAATGATCGTTAGCATGTTGTTGCTGTGTTCGGGCAAGTGTGTCGTGCGTGTTATGATGTGACAAATGGTTGTGATATGGTCGGGTGAGTGATAGACCGACGTGACGCGTACTTGTGATAAGATTGTTGGGCTTGGTAAGCCGTGTTTGATTTGTGGCATTGCGATGCATGATATTATCTTGATGTGTGTTTCCAAGAGGAGTTGTATTCCGGTATGGTACCTACACCGAGGGGGTATACCGGTGTAGGGTAGTACCTAGGCCGACAGTGTGATCCCATGTATGTCAGTCCCCCGGAGTGTGGTTCCGGTATGATGCCTACATCGAGGGGGTATGCTGGTGTAGGACATCTAGGCCGACGGTTTGTGGTTTGGGCCGACGGGTCGTGTTTGGCACTAGGTGTCGTGTTATACCCCGACGGATTTCCGGGAAGCCATCATAGTCCGATGTTGTTCCGGTATGATGTGTTGTGATTGTACCCCGACTGATTTCTGGGAAGATATCTAGGCCGATGTTGTGTGTTCCAGTATGATACGATAGAGTCGGGCTGTGTACAGCCGGCGGAGTTTGGGGACTGCGGTACGGGACGTGTACTTGTGTTATTGTAGGTGTATGCTGGGTGACTAGTTAACGGATTACAGTATGATAGAGGTCGTGTGGGTACGTTGTGAGTGTGGTTGTTGTCTTGTGACAGAGGATTGTGGTTATGAGATTCCGTTGATGCTTAGTTGTGCTGTGCTAGTATGCCTTAATTGGACGTTTACTCGTGGTGTGGACAGACGTTCATAACCTTAACTACTTTTTCTACTGAGCGCAAGCTCATCCCCTTTTACCTTGCTGTTTTACAGGTTGAGCGGGAGTTGCGCTAGTTGGATGCTCGATGCTTGGGAGCTAGTGAGGGTCTTAGACAAGCTTGTCTAGAGACGTACGTTTTTTGTCTTTTACCAAACTCTGTCTTAGTTGGTTTTACCGAGATGTTGACTCGTGTTATTATTTGGATATTTTAAACTGTTATTTGAGAACCGTTTTGGTGTTAAATCTTTTTATTATTTACTATTTTAAGCTCACGTCTCGAGTCCGGTCAAAACCGGATTTGGGGCGTGACAATTACATTCAACGTAATTCTTCCTTTGAACCCGCCAACTACATCCAATACAAAGACGGTTCTATGGTCTCACACACAACGATTAAAAACCAATTTTATCTTTGCATGCGAGGTGATATGCTCGGTAAATAAAGTTAATCATGCAATTCTAAACACACATAGAATTAATCATGAAAATACTAAACCAAGCATAAAGCAAAAAATGTGCACATAATAGACCCCTAAAATAACTCCCACTAGCTTCATGAGCTATACCGACTCCAAGCCGATGTCAACACAAGAAAAACCACCAATTGATCTTTATCGTCATTTCTTTGTCTTGAGCAAAAGACTACAATTGAATACATGACTCGTAGGCCGATAAATAATAAATATTACAAATAAGTGGTACGACGACTACACCTCGAAAAAGTTAATTACACGCTAACTCTAACGGCTCATAGGCCGTGAAAAGCGTTAAATAATTAAAACGAGCTCGGGGGTATTATATGCACTATGTCAACATCACACCATACATCATGTTATCGAACAAGTATGTTATCAAACATCATGTGATTTCCCAATTTTATTTAATAGCCAAGTTTTGAAATTTTTTTGATGCTCGGCTTATCAGAACCGTTCCAAATTGAAACTTTTGAACATTTGATTTCTGAGTTCGTCAAGACGGTTCCTAATTCGTCATGACTAACAAAAAGGTTTGGCCTAGAACCTCGACCATCCAATGTTCATGCTCGGCCTAGCTCCGTCCAACAGACCCCCGTTTGGTCCCAATTTCGGCTCCTCGAGAGTCCTGCTCATGAGGCCCGAAAAATCAAACTTTTTCAAAAAATCCAGATTTGATATAATTTTCAAAAATTCGTTTTTCATGCATCAAACCCATAACAAAGAATTTAAACATGTTATCAAACAATTTTGTAAAACAACATGCAAAAACCGAAACTTTCAAGCAAAACCGAAACTTTCAACATTGTCTTGTGAATCCCAAAGGTAGCACGGCTCTAATACCACTCTTGGGTCTCGAGGTAGGGTAGGACATGAACCAAACAACATCGGAATGACAAATAAAACCAAGAGACCATTAAAATCATGAATCAACTACCAAATATTATAATCACAAGAAAAAAATCAGTATTTTCATACAAAAACAAGAACACCGGGTAAAGAATGATTTGACTTGAGTCTCCAAGACGCCTACGTATACACTTGGGAATCAAAGCCACATAGTTCTTCTCAAGAGGAATCAAGAACACCAAAAATGGAGGAAGAACACTTGTTGGCCGAAATTATGGGGAGGGAAAGAATAAGTTGTTTCCTATTTGTGTCTTGTGTTTGTTATGTTTGACAAGGAAAACTTAAACATAACAAACCCCATCAACGTGTCCAACTAAAGGCATGAGACAAGCATGGTGACAAGCAAGGTGTAAATATGACAAGTATTGTCGTAAGTATGGCTAGACACGATGGGGTTAGGTGGTGAACCACCAACACCTTAATACTTGTCTTGCTTACTTAGTATTAATTAGTTAAGCCTTGATTAATTAGTTCTATGGACCTTGGTTGGCATGGGACGCCCATGGGCCTCACGGGAGATGACACATGGCCATTCCCAACGAGGTCCCGTGACGTGCTCATCGCCTCCCAAGCCTTCCATACGGGATATGTTCAACATAATCCGATGCGATCAATCCCAAGACTCAAAGTCTTGTCTCGATCCGTAATGTACTAAATACTTACGAGCACACGACCCAAAACCTAGTTTTGGTCATGTCTCAAGATAACTCCCTTGTTGGCCATTCTCCATAAATATGTTAATGAGTTTCATCCTCCGGTGTGACCCTTAGGTTATATGCATGTCGGTAGATCAACATAAAATCTTATTTTCCTTGATCCTACATAAGTGGCAACTAACAAGACTTTATTATTGCATGACACTACATAACGAATCGACCCTATCGATTCTAACATTTATGTCGTCCTTGTCATTATCCGTTTAACACCGATATCCTAATTGAGATAAGGCATAGAGCCGTTATCCTTATTATTCTCAATCACTGTTCCTCAATATATGAGATGACTGAATATATGATACCCAGTATCATGTGCATGGCCATGATATTCTTTCAGTCACTCTCGATCAAGCGGACAAGAACCGATATCTTTCTCATACCGAAGTATGAAGGATAAATCCCTTAGCTATCTTTCATGTCACTCATGCAGTTCATCCCCAAGCCAATCCTGGCCATTATGGAAGCCCTGTTACGAACAACGTTAGGCTCAGGTCAAACTCAGTTGTTGACTGCATATCGATCACAAAGACTCCTTGGTCTAAGGATACACGACAAGATATGACAATGAATATGTTCATGACTTGATCTATGACACATAATCATGTCGGGTCATCCAATATCATGCCCCACATGATATCTATGATCAGACTCCGGAATCTCATTCCAATGACTAACAGAACGTAAGCCATAAAGAATCATCTTTCATACTAATCGCTTCTTGCAAAGCTTTGTCGACTAGGGACCCATTGAGTGTGATCTATCTCAATCTATGGTTCTATTCGCATGGTGGCCATAAATCAGAACACACATCGATGTATTACTCCAACTCTAAAGTAATACATAAAGCCGCTTTACTTTTATTGTTAACGATGATATATACATTTGCATGTTTACGATTGAACTACGAGCACTAAAACTAACATCATAAGCTTCTTGACTATGAGAAAATCCACACCTACCAATTGCAGCACCCACCCATAAAATTTGTCTTCATAACAATGCAAGACATGAATCCAGAAAATGTTGAAGATTACCTATAAACACCAGTATTGACATTGGGATAAATGATCTGATTCCAATACTTAATTTTTTGGTTTGTTGAGGGATGGGACATATCTAAACCCAGATTGGTGGCCAATCCATTAAGCCTAGAATTGAACAAATCAATTACGTCATAGATCCCATTGCACACCACCTCCTTCTTCTCCATATCCCATATCATTGGCACCGTGCACCGCCCATTGTACCCGTCTCTCGTTAGCCCATAGACTTCCCTCAAAGTCATGCACCCATTGGACTTATCCAAGCTCGGGACAACCATATCCCTATCATTCGAACTGGGGACATCCTTGAACTTCCATGAGCCATCCATGCTCGGGGACGTAATCGAGACTAGTATGGGCTCTTCTAAAGGGCCCACACCACTAGGGTCCGGTAATCCCATAGACACAACATGCCCACGTAAAGATAGATGGTACCTAGTTTCTGGCGCTAAAACTGTAGGGGGTTTGGAGTGACACAAAATTGGGAGGCGGGTCTCGAGTAGCTACTGGAAGAATCGGAGAGGGCGAGCAAGGACATCATGATACGCTACGCGGCGTACCAGGAGGAATGGACGGTGGAGATGAGGAGGCCTGAGGGTAGCGATGGACCCCATAAGAGGTTCGTGACCGCTTTGAGGAGGTTTGGGCTTGATTCGGGTAGCGGCTCTTGGTCAAGTTACATTCTTGTGCTGACATAGCAGTGTATGAGGCAAATCCCAATGGTGATACGATGGGGGATTGGTGGCATTGGAGAGCCGAAGAGTGAGGTGCTTAACATTTCTCTGTTACTTTCGTTTAGAGCATCTCCAATGGTCGTTGGGGGCCGTTGTTTGGGTGCCTTCGTATGTCCTGCAACGGCTCGTTGTAACGACGTGTCGACGCATGAGTCGTTGAAAGGCCTGCCGATGCAGTAGGTTGCCTCAGATCCCTACAACGACGTAACTAGTCGACGTAGGCCGAACGACGACTCGACGGGCCTGCCACATGCCGACATGCAGCAAAAAAATAATTTAATTTCCCTTTAAATACACTTTGACCCCTATAAAAAAACACCCCTTCTCTTCTACACTTCTATCTTCACATCTTCTTCTTTCAAACCTCGTTGTTCATATTTTTCGATGAATCATTATCCAACGTTGGCGGAATTGTAGAAAATGACTCTCCAAGAAATAGAGTAAGCGGAGGGAATGATGGTTGTAGTAACAGTGAAACGAATTCACGGTTGACTTTTGGCAAGGATACGTCCATGGTCAGAGGATGAGGAGGTCGTGGGTTCACAGTCGTCTCCCCCACCACAGCGAAAAGTGATAGAGCGCAATCAAGACGAAGGACGCGACCGCTTGATTGCTGACTACTTTGTGCCTACTCGGGTGTACAATGAGAAACAATTTCGATGACGCTTCCGGATGTCGAGGGGATTGTTCCTACGAATCATGAACGCATTGAGTGAGCGGTACACATACTTTCGTCAACAAAGGGAAGCTTCAGGGAAGCATATATTCTCTCCACACTAGAAGTGAACAGTAGCACTTTGTTAGCTCTGTTATGGAGGTCTCGCCGATGCCGTTGACGAGTATTGCGAATGGTGGAGAGCACTACTTTGGAGTGCGTTCGGAAGTTCTGCTTGAGTGTAATCAATATTTTCGGGCGGACATATCTACGACGCTCGACCGAGGAAGATGTCCGTCGTTTGCTGGAAATCAACAAAAGTCGTAGCTTTCCGGGGATGATAAGGAGTCTCGACTGTATGCACTGGAATTGGAAGAACTATCCCGTGGCATGGGTTGCACAATTTTCAAGCACTGACCACGGGAACGTCCCCACAATAATGCTATAAGTCGTTGCATCCCAAGACCTTTAGATTTGACACTCATTTTTCTGAACACCAGAATTCAACAACGACATCAACTACATTGTTGCACTAGGCAGTTTGAGGTTTCGCTCCAGATGTTAAGTTTAAGGTCAACAGGTACGAGTACACAACCCCTTATTACCTGATAGATGAAATTTATCCTCCTTGGTCTACATTTGTGAAGACAATACCAACTCCACAAACGGCGATGCAAAGTTGTTTTGCTAGAAACCAAGAGGCATGTAGGAAGGATATCGAACGAGCATTTGGAGTTCTACAAGCTCGCTTGGAAAATCGATGAGGAAATCTATGTTGCGACCGCGAATGATTTCTAGTTAAAAAACAGATTATGGACTAAATATGCATACTGGGACATACTCAAGGATCACCCGAAGTGGCGTGCGCATATTGCATTGAAAAAAAAGTAGTTGAATGGTCGTCGGATTTGTAGCAATATCGTATGTTTAATTATCGTTCGTAGTATGTTTAATTATCGTTCGTAGTATGTTTAATTATCGTATTTTTAATTATCGTTCGTAGTTTAATTAATTTATGTATTTCATATTTGACGTTAATAAAATAACTAATTTTATTTGAAATAGTTTTTAAAATATGAAAAACATAAACAGTAACAATTATGTAGAGCCTTTTTAGCTTCAATCACAAAACGACGCCGCACGCACTACACTCTCCGTAAACCCTAGTATATATATTTGCAGTCGCAATTGGCCTCACAGGATACAGAGGCGCTGGAAGAGAGAGCTTAGCAGCTATGTCGAAACGAGGTATGGATCCTCGGCTTCAATCTTCAACACCTTCTTTTTGGTTGCTGAAGATTTTTATGTGCAGTCTGTTGTTGTTTCCATTTCAACTTTTGTCTTTTTTTTCTCTAGGTCGCGGAGGATCGGCCGGAAACAAGTTCCGGATGTCGCTGGGTCTGCCAGTGGCGGCGACGGTGAACTGCGCCGACAACACTGGAGCGAAGAACCTTTACATCATCTCTGTGAAAGGAATCAAGGGTCGGCTCAACAGGCTTCCATCGGCCTGCGTCGGAGACATGGTGATGGCTACCGTGAAGAAGGGGAAGCCTGAACTCAGGAAGAAGGTTATGCCGGCTGTCATCGTCAGGCAGCGTAAGCCCTGGCGCCGAAAGGACGGTGTCTTCATGTACTTCGAAGGTTAGTTATTTTCATAAACCGATTCTACGTGTTTGTATTTTGAATCTTGAGCTATGAGATATCGATTTTCAACTTATGTTTTCTGTGGAAGTAAGTTATGATGTTTCCATTGTATGGACTGTAGAGTTGCTTCTTCCTAATTAGCCACCTGAGGACTCATTTTACTCAATGCTTGCCATCTTTAAACTGCAGATTGTTTGTCTACCATTTCTCTAGAAACTGTCAACATTAAATAGCAGAAACTCCTGATTTTTTTTAAATTATATAGCCCCTTGTACCTTAATTCAATCATATCTGGTTTGTGGTTGTACATCTTGAGCATTCCCATCGTCCCGTGCACCCTCGAAGTAAATAGGTGTATTGTATTGATGAGGCGTGCATTTCCACATTTTAGAACCTTGATTGCCAGTTTTTTGTTGTGTTTGTCATTCTCATCATTTTGTTTAGATACCCGCATGAAATCAGGGTATTCAGTTTGATGATTTGTTAGACAGCATCTTCTAAACATTTTATTTTTCAAGTCCCTTGTCCTGAAATATGACATCTATTTACCACGGTCTACAGACAATTCCCACATATGAAACAATGTGGTTTCAGTTAATATCAGACAATAGAATTAGGTTGGCTGGTTGATCTTGTATTTATTGGATTTATCTCAGACTCTTTTATAAATGTAGTGAGTGGGGCACATAGCCCTTATCTTTCCTCTCCATGTGTCCCTACATCCCTATTCTTACTAGTAAGGGAAAGTCTTGAAATGGGGCACTTGTATGTGTCTCATTGAGGAACAAAACTTGACTCTAATATTCTGCATTTCTTGAATTCCTTTTTGTTGGAAGTGTAATTGATTTTGATATATTTGGAAGTAGATATGTCCTCTGTCTCAATGGAAGCACCCAATATTTAATTCAGCTGCCCCAGTCTAGGTAATTTTGCTCTGATTGCTAATGTTGTGTTCTCCAGAATCTTGTTATAACCAATTGTGTTTGTTCAAAGCACATAGGAGCATGTTAGGGGAAGAAGTCATAAACTAATACTTCCCATGTTCCAATAAGTGTTCCCTTCCCACATGCTGTTATTTGCTCTATCAAACTAAGGGAACAATTGAATGTTGAAGATGTTAGTGGTATACTTCATGAATAAATAACTTACCGAAGGCGCTTGACACATTTTTGAATAATATTTGTAGGGAAAGTTCACACTTAGTTGGGAGTGAGTATTAATGTGTATAAATATTTAGAAATCCTATCATATTTTCCTTGTTATTGTGCTTTGCATGTATGATGTCAGTGAACATATGTGGCTGTTGCATTGTCACATCATATGTTTTTTTTGTCTTGTAGGCTATGTGGCTGATTGTTACAACTTACAAGCTATATGCCAGTGTATTTTGTGTTATGTTACTTGTGGAACTGAGTTTGAAACTATTTTTTTTTAAATTCTTTGTTTTTCTTGTTTTGCAGATAATGCTGGGGTCATTGTCAATCCCAAGGGAGAAATGAAAGGTACTTTTACATATAGGAATAATATATATATGGTATTATGCTTAGTAGTTCAAAATATTGTGATCATTCTAGAAGAATATACTTATAATTGGTTGTGAATTTGATTTATTGTAACTTTTATGATTGTAGGATCTGCTATTACTGGCCCAATCGGAAAAGAGTGCGCTGATCTATGGCCGAGAATTGCCAGTGCTGCTAATGCTATTGTTTGACCTAGACTTGCAAGTCCCTGAAGTTTTTAGTATCTTTTCGTAAGACTATTTGCTGTTGAGTCACAGGATTTTGTTTTTGTTCTTTTTAAACAGTTTGAGTTATAAAATTCCTAGCAATGATACTATTTGCAATTGAAGAGTAGCGGTTATACTTTCACTTGTCACTATTATATAATTATTGTCGGGCTCTTTCAAATATTCTTCTAATGATAGCAATACATCGCTTTCTTATCTAGTTATACTCAGGAAGCTGGGCGAAGAATTACTCGATATAATTCTCAGGTTGCTCAGTTGGAAATTGGAATATTTCCTAGTTTGTTACGGAAAGGAAACAAGATGAAGTCTGGTCTACTAACAACAGTTGGTATCACAAATAAACAGTCAGGAAGTCATTGATCAATTAGTATTAGACTATTAGTCGAAAGAAATGAATTTTGAATTTTTGATTTCTTTAATCAAGACAAATTCAATAGGGTTCATAATTATTTCAGTACTCCTGAGATTTGGCTTATAAACTGCCCATGTTTAGACCGTGGGAGGCTATAATCGGTCGTTTTGATTGTCGAATCGGTAAAAAGGCATCGTCTTCGTATATTTTCGTTTCTCTCTCTGATTCTCTCTCGTCAGTCTATAGATCTACAGGCGGTTCGTTCTTATCGATTCTCTCCCTATCCTTCTCTGCCCTCAACGATTCTTCTCCTGTCATCTGTCCATTTTCGTCAAAAACGACCCTCCGAATCCGGTGACCTCAAATTTCACTGAATCGACGATACTGATTCCGACCTTCATTGTGGATGGTCTTAGGCTCGAACAAGATTTGAATTATGTTCAGACAGATAATTATTTTGAGTTTTATCGGTTACTTTATTATATATACTCAATAAAACTAAAAATTATATTTTAAATATATATAAAAATACCAAACAAACTGGTTCACGAGCCAGAGTCAAGCTCAACTCGTTTATCAGACAAGTTTAATCTAAAACTCAATTATGACGAATTTAATCTATATATATTTTATTTTAGACACTCTCAACCTAGGCTATCTGAAAACTCATTGTGCGTTCATCTTTTTCAAGCGGCAGTCGCCACCACTGATAGCCGATCGGGTTCCACTCTGAGGGGCTGCAGGTGGAGGATGGCTTTACATTACAGGGATGCTTTCCATCAAAATAGCACTTTTGGTCTCTTCAGCCATTCAAATAATAAATAGTAGAATCGAATAACAACAAATAGAAAATACCCGGATTAGGCTGCCAGAAGCAAGGAAAAACAGTACTGACAGTTACTGAGCGCGTGGCGGCGGAGGGAGGCGACGCGTGACTTCACGAGCGGTGGCAGGTGGCGGCACGTGGGCCCACATGCGGCTGTGAGCGGCGGCAAAAATTTCCAGAACTTCCAGAACGGCCGATAAAGTCGTGCAGAGGCTTCACTCGCCGGTGGTGGGAGAAAAAAGCGTCTAAAACTTTGCAAAAAAGATAAAAACAGTTCCCTAATACTCGTAACTTGTCCCGGAAAGTGCGTCTCCGGTGGTGGACGGATGAATATGCGATTTCAGATGTAGGCAAGCTAGAAGGTCCTCTATCTTACGAAATAGGAGGCGAGAAAAGAACGTCGGAAAAGGAACACCAAACTACACTCTTGAGCAGTGGTAGGGCACACCGAGACACAAATAGAGGCTTGCTCCTGAATTTTCTAGACCCTCACAGCTGATAACATATCTCTGATACCATGTGAAATAAGAGAATGTCTCTATTAATAGATAGATAGATAATTAATGAGGAGCTTAACAGTCACATTTTCAACTTTCTCTATTAATTACAATCCTTATAATACCTTCCTTCCCTTGTCTCTCTCCCATCACTCCCTCTGCTACACTTTGCTTGCCATGGCCTCTAACGTGGTTGGCAGTTTGTTCACACGCTCTCATCATGATCGAGACGAGCTCGAGGAGGTATGTACCTTCTTCCTCATTACTAATGCATATCCTCTGAGTGTTTGTTCTTGAGCTAATTCTCTTGTGACCGCAGCATTGGCTTCCAGCCCATGATTCTGTTGTTCTTGAGCTAATTCTCTTGTGACCGCAGCATTGGCTTCCAGCCCATGATTCTGTTGCCAAAACATGGAGAGTCTGTAGTGATGACATTGGACTCACAGAAGATGGACATCTGCTAGTGGACCTTCCCTATCTGCCAACCTTGTTGCTTCTTAGGATGTTGTCTGAATTTGATTCTTATTTTGCAGGCTGTCCTAGAGTGGTGGGGGATGATGGAGATGATATGGAAGAGGATCTTCATGTGAAGAACCACAACGATAGCACTAATGAGCACCATGTGGTTACTGTTAGATCGGTAATTTAATTGATGCCTGATGAGATATATTATTCAACTATTGTTAAAGTGGACAAGAACTTGAACTTGGGTCTATGAGATCGAGATCATAGTTCAAGTCCCAACAGAAGTTTTATTTTGGTCTCTCACCAACTCTTGTTAGGTCAAAAGAAAGAGTAGAGAAATGGAAACTCGGGCAAGAAAAGAGAGGACTAATGAACAAAGACGATACAGGACATGACCAAGAAGAAGATGAGTACCTGTAAGTATTTCATCTTGCTATGTTCTTTCTTATGGCCTAAATCTTACAACCTTTGTTCTGCAGCATGGCTGAGGCAAGGCAACCATTGTGGAGAAAGGTCCCGATCCCATCAAGCAAGATCAGCCCATACAGGATTGTGATTGTCCTACGGCTGGTTATTCGTATTCTGACTCCAGCTATGACGCTTATCCACTCTGGTTCACCTCTGTGATTTGTGAGATATGGTTTGCTCTGTCTTGGATTCTTGATCAGTTTCCCAAATGGAACCCCATCAACAGAGAAACATATTAAGATCGCCTCTCCATGAGGTTCGAGCGTGAAGGTGAGCCCAACAACCTAGCCCCAGTTGATGTGTTTGTGAGTACTGTGGATCCTCTAAAGGAGCCGCCCATCATAACTGCAAACACAGTCCTCTCTATCTTGGCTGTTGATTATCCGGTTGAGAAGGTGAGCTGTTATGTCTCCGATGATGGTGCCATGTATTATAAGATCTGCAAGTTACATCAGTTTCTACCAAAATAACATATTCAAGGAATAATCGGGAGCACACATTCATTGCCCAAGTGGAGGATAATTATCATCAGAAGTTTACAACCCATCCAAACAAGTACAAAAAATGTCACTCATCATAAGGTCGGTTACATAATAATCTTCACTACTCCTGCTACTCACATCGCAGTGGTGAGTTATCCCTTCAATGCCCATTTATAATTAGTACAGTCAACATGCTTACCTGATAATCATATATACACGATAGTTCAGTAACACGACTTTACAAATAATTGTCATAAAACTCAATAACGATGGATGTTAGGCACTTCATCACCATGAATATCAAACATATAACAGTGTCTAGTACTTGTTGAAGATGAAAGGGATAAATGCAAAAAAGTACCTGAGGCATTTATTTTTTGCAACTTGTTGCCCTCTTCTTTGATAATTACAAAATGTTCCCTGAACTTGTCTGTTTGTTGCAATTTGTATAAAAATGACAATTTTACCCTTATGATTTATATTTAAAAAAGAGTAAGTTAAAAACAAAACAAAAAATCCAAATTTTCATATCCCTTCAACTGCTTCCTTTTGTACTGTACAGAGTAAGAAACTTAATGGATATGAAAATTTGGATTTTTTGTTCTTCAATTAGTATTTTTTAAATCTACATTTTCAAGGGTAGTATCGTCATTTTGAAACAAATTTATAAGAAGTGCAACAAAAAGACAAGTTCAGGGCACTTTTTGCAATCATCAAAGAAGAGAGCTACAAGTTGCAAAAAGTGAAACCTCAGGGTACTTTTTTTGCAATTATCCCAAAATAAAACTAGTGACACTAACATAACAAAGTGATTTGCTGATCAAAAAAACGTTATAAACTGATTTCAAACAAACAGCTGATAATGCTTGAGGGCATATAAAGTGCTGAACAGAATCATGCAACATATGAATATAGAATGGAACATGTTTATAAGAATTCTAATAGATGTGCACATGAAGCAACATGCCTTCCCTCATTACTCCAACAATCATGTTTAGAACTGATAACAGGTCTACTACTGTCTGACAGTATTCTTCTACAACCAGGTCAATAATCCTAACTCCTCATGCATGGTATAAAATTCAAAGTTAAAACTGCGATCTTTCTATAAATTAATCAAATAGCAGTACAACTGATGGCAAACATAATTACAACCCAAAAATGGTAAGATCCGTTATTCCAATTTCCGATCTAAATGGGTTTACAGAATAAATCTTAAGAGAGCCACAGAGAACTGAGAACTCAGTATAAATGAATTCCCACACACACATTGTCATTAGATTTAAAGGAAGTCGGGAGCATTGGTGGCTTGGAGCACAAATGCATATTTGGATAATTGTCAAGTACATGTAAAGTATGAAGATTGGTATAATGCCAAGACCTAACACTTGATGCCTAATATAAAGTTAGAAAGTTAAAAATGTTATCTTCTTGTTAATTAATCAATTAGCAGCACTATTGAAAGCAAACATATGATAGATAATTACAACCCAGAAAATGTAAACTCCACTGTTCCAAGTTCTGATCTAAATGGATCTACTAAGCAAATCTTGAGAGCCACAGACAACTGAAAACTCGATAAATGAATTTCCATATACGTATGAACAAATCTTGAGTTTGGTAGAGGCACAAACCTGGTCATGGAAATGAGGGTGGAGTTGCTGGTGATGGGACTGAGGAAGAGGGTTGGCTGCGGAGTTCTTTGACTAAGGCAGCAAGAGACTCGGGGTTGAGGCCGAGGTCACATAATGCTATCAGAATAGATAGAGTATGGCGATCCAGCCCAGTTTCTAGAAGGTTCGACATGTGAAACACCAGGTCCAGTGATTCCCTTGCAGTCCTTGCAGCTTCTGGGTCCATAGCGAATTGTGGATGCCCTAGTTGACGAAAGAGCAAAGAGGTATTGAGGATTGGGAAGTGGTGATATACAAGTACTGGACAAGGTTCTAAAAAACAATAGGCAGTAGTAGTCAGGCGGTTAGGGCCTTCAGAGACTAATCGGATTTGTATTTTTCTAATTTATTATTATTTTTAATATATATATATATAAACAAAACATGAATTTTATTATATAAAAAATAGTAATAAATATAAAAAACACCTAAAAAATATGAATTATATTCATATCCTTACAAGACAAAAGTTTAAATAAAAATATCTACTGCTTGACTAAATTAATCATTCTAAACCAACCATAACAATTTAAATGTAGAAACTGGAAAGAAACTAATCAAAACGGTTAACGTACAAAATTGACAGGAAATTAATACCACGAAAGATCAAATAATTGAAACAAGTCTATCATTTTGTGCATTACCCCTTTGGCTCTGCAAATCTCAGTACATTATACCCATCATTATGTTAAAAGGCTATGGATGTTCTATCAATAAAACCTACTTTAAAGTTTAAACAGAGACCTCACGAGTCAATATTGAAGCCAATGCAGCAAACAACAATTTTGATGAAGATCCTTAGCTAAAAACAACTTGAAAGAACCTGAATCTGATTTTTTTTAGCCAAACAACCTTAACTTTAGCTAAACAACAATTTTCTCCTGAACACCCTTTAGCTAAATAACAACTTGAACGAACCTGAATTTGAAACAACAATTTTGATGAGTCATGAGATTCATGACATTGCTGAAAAATTCTGCAGTTAACGAACCAAACCTGAAGCTTCTAAACCACCATCCAAAAACCAATTTGAAGAAAGCCAGACCACCCATAACCACCCCGACCAGGGGCGGAACCAGGAATTTATTTCAGGTGTAGCCATAAGCAATTAATATATATAGAGAAAAAAATCAACGGTACCAAAATATATTACTATTACATAATCAAATATACTAATATTTTAAATTATCAAATGTAAATATCAAATTCTAGTTCAAATGTAATTGCATTTACCTCCTTTGCATTCCTTGAAAACTCTTAATGATATCTAGATCATCGACTGTGCCACATACTTTTTTAAAATTCTATAGTTTTTATGAACTTGATTAAATTTGATGAACTCCTAGTAATGAAGCAATATTTCAAAGGGACCAATAGGCAACGAAACGGGAGCAACAATCCAATTCCATGTTAACAAAGTGAACTAAGTATAATGAAAACTCGCCATGGAATGATTTACAACAGACCAAAATAACATGATAAATGTTATGTGTATCCAAACAAAAGGAGAAATAGATCAAGAACTAGAATTTCCACAACATTTATCACAATCCTAAAATAGTAGAAAACATAATCCTGAAAGCATTTTTCCCACTAAAACTTGAGAATCATTCAGAAAAACATTTCACCAGAATATGAACCCAAAGGTTCAGGCAAAGTATCAATATAAAGGTTTCAGTATTCCCTTAATGGAAATGGGAATGGTGGCAAGTAAATTACTCCTATAATTTTTTTTAGCAAAAAGTAATAATAAACTAAATACATTGCTAAGAATTAATTATGTTTGAATTCATGTGTCTATTTGTTAGATGTTGGGTGACCCAGTTATAGTTTCTAAACATTGACCAAATAAATTACCTAATTACACATCACAAATCCACTTCTCCGACAATCAATGTATCACAGTATCACTGTTCAGTACTAGTGTATAAGTATCAGTGTTCAATCAAGCAAAAGAAGTTGTGTTCAATTAAGCAAGGATCTATACAACCAGTGATCAGTGCATCATATCAGTGTTCAATTATGCGAGAAGGTATACACTCAGTTGTCAGTGAGTCAGTCCCCCAAATCAAAATTCAAACCCTAATTGAAATGAAAATAAGCCGAACCTTTTGAGTTGTTTTTGCTGCCGGGTGAAATTAGGGATTGTTGCTGTCTCTGTTGTCGCACCCGAAGGAAGTTGCGACGAGAAAACGTCTCTGGTTGTCTCCTGAGTAGCCGCGAATAGGGGATTTTAGCAGGTGCCGATTGCCGAAGGAAGTCGCAGAAAATGGAAGGAAGAAAGGCCTGAGAAGAGAGGTTCAGCTAACCAAGGCAAAAGCCCAAGCAAAAAAAAACACAAACGAGAAGCACAAAAATTCTAGGTGTTTCCGTGTAGCATCGATTCCTGATCTCCTTATATATAAAAAGGAAAACCATATGTAGTCATGTATTTTAATCGATTCTCAAATCATATCTTATACTTATCAATTTTTTTATATAATAATAAATTTGATAAATTAATTTTCAAAATGTATCAAAATCTGTTAAGTGTGACTGCTTCTATGAAATATCAGTCATATGCTTGTTACGATCCTCTTAAACATTTTTGAAATGCCATGAGAAAACTTAATGTCATAACGTAGACATTTCGTTTATTCTTAAATCATAACCATGACTTATCAACTTTTCTTGTTACTCACTAAACGACCGTTAAACTTGAGGACGGAAAATGACAAACGTTGCGGTCAACGTTATGATATGAAAACAAACATTTGCTTGGGTTATGCTTTGGTAATAAACGAAAGGTACACGTTATGCCATCGAGTTACCCCAAAGTTAAAACACTTGGACCATTCTACTATTTGGGAGTTTCATGGAACACCCTAAAACTCCTTAATTCAACCCTCGAGTCACGGACCACTCTAAGATTCATCAAAAGCAATGAGCAAAACTAACCCCACGATCTTAAATAGTTAAATACTACAACAACAAGAACGAACCCACAAGTTGAGTACACAATGTTGGAAAAATGTGGTTAAAATGTGATTTTGTTGTTTTAAATGTGGTTTATGGTATTAAATAGATTTTATGGTTTTAAATATGATATATGTAGTTGGTTGGCCATGACTTCTTAATGAGAGGCTTTTATGGGATTAGCTACCCCATAAAATTACCTTTCTATCCCTTTTAGAGAACCTATAAATACCAACCTACTAAATCATCTTCTAACTCATCTCAAATACCAAAAACACTTCACATATCAAAAACCATAGATCGAAAACCACCTCTTTCTCTCCTAATTACGTTTTTCATTCTTTCTTAGTCTTGGTGATTTCTCTACACGGAGTTGAGTTCGATGTATCCTGGGAGACCGCTGCCCATACGGGACAGTCAAGTGTCTTAAGGAGACAGGAATACCTAGACTCGACTAAACCCGAATTTCCTAATCCGTAATCAATAAGTTAGCTGATTCGGTGAAGCTTATTTCTTATTCTATTATTTCAATTCGTTTATCTGAAATTGTTTATCGTCAATATACTAACCCTATATTTCCTACAATCTTAAGACACTTGACTACGGAGTGTATTGACAGATAAACAAGTTCCACAAATTCTAAATCCTAGTTTGGCTGGTTTTTCGGCTTTTGATTGGAGTACCTGAACAGAAATTATAAACAACAAATTAGAATTCAATTGATTATTCGTCTGTAACATTATGTTTGATTCGGTTTGTTGTGCGGGATATGAAAAAGAAAAAATCTTCAATTGGTTTTGATTTTTTTTTCGAATCTGTTTGGTTTGAAAAAAAAAATCTCCGAATCCTTGATATGAATCTGTTTTGATACCCAATTATTTTTGTTTTCGAATTCAATGTTCTGATTTTGTTGAACAGAAGGAACAAACGGAAAAAAAAAACGTTGGTTCGATTCTAGCCTTTTCCAACACGCTTATAAAGTTTCAAAATAGACTTTGAAGAGCACCAGATCAATTTTTTTTCCGAACCGTGTATCAGAAATCTAAAAGCAAGAGTTTGATTCGAGTTTTAGTTTCTTACCTGGGTTTTGCAATCTGGAAACTCGGTCGAAACCCTTGGAGCCCGAATTTGTTGTCCCTTTTTCGTTGCTGGAAATTTTGTGTAGGTCGAGCTCCAATTTTAGCGTGTTGCTGCTGCTCTGCGGCTGAAGGTTGAAGAACCGGAAAAAAAACGGAAACAAAGAGGCCCAAAAATGAAAAAAAAAACAGCCCAAGAGAAAGGACGCAGGTCCTCTGTTTCCAAACAAGGTGAGCACGCGCAGGTCAAACGCGCGGGCCACGGACCGGCCACGGGTCGCGGATCAGGCGTGGGTCGCGGGTCAGAACCGGTTCATAGATGCGGGTCGGCGTGGACCGGGCCACAGGCCAAGGATGCGGGTCAGTTCCGGTTCTCGGGTCACCCGACCCGGTTGGACAGATTTACGAGAGAATCAACATTGCTTCAAGGATATATTTTTTTCAAACAGAAATTAAAATAATTTTTTGTACGAGTTTGAATTCATATGGAATTCATGATCAATGGAAATAAACTTAGAATTTTTATTCCTAAACGTTTTCCCAAAAAAGAAACAAATTGGAACTAGTTCCTAAACGGTTTCTTGTTGATCGGTCTTGTTTCTTGGAAACACGTGGAGATGATCAACTATTGTGGTTCAGTTCTAAACGTAGAACACGTATGAACATATATTGAATTCATACGGAATTCATGGTTGAGGGAGATAAACTTGGATTATTAATTCCTAAACGTTTTTCCAAAAGAAACAAACTTGGAATTCAATTCCTAAACGTGTTTCCTAATTTATCAAGAAGAAAACAAATTGGAAATAATTTTCCTAAACGGTTTTCTATTTTGAAAAAAAACGTATTTTTCCACATCGAATGGTGGAAAATAAAGTGAAAAGAAAATAAATAAATTTCCATTCAAGAGAAATTAACGTTTGTTTCAAGATTAATTTCCAAGGAAATTACGCATTTTTGAACAAAGTTCGAATTCATACGGAATTCAAAAACGAGAGAAACGAACTTGGAATAAAATTCTTAAACGGTTTTCTCTAAATTCAAGAGGAAAACAAAGTGGAATATTTCCTAAGCGGTTTCTTACTTTCCTGAAATTATAAAAAAGAATATAAAATTAGAATTAAGTCCAAAACGATTTCCTACTTTCCAAAAATGTATTTTTCACAACGGATCGTGAAAAAAGGAAAGGTTCATTTTTTAAAAGTGATCAATCGTTTCTTGGAAAACACGTCAAGATGGTAAAATATACGTACTCGTGTAAAATCCGTAAAGTACATCTAATTCGGCTCTAAAACGTAGAACACGTACGAATAGATGAAAATCAAACGTGTTTTCAACAACTAGAAGTTATCCGATTAAAGAATGACAAATTGAATATGTTCAATTTAGTCTTAATTGGAATAAAACTTTTTTTTTTGATAAGCGAAAATATTATTAAACATTTGCTTTCCTAAGATAGGAAAAACAAGGCAGGAGATCAACCTCAGTAAGGGACCATCCCAAAAACTTAAACAGGCTCAAAAGAGCAGCGAGACATATAAGCCCAAGAACAGAAAAAACCAAAGCAACAAATAGGAGCAAACAACAAAGCCTCATATCCTACTTCCTACTCGGGTTCAAACAGGCAAACGAGTTTGAGACTGGGACAGGGCTTAGAGCTTTTCCTGTCGATACAGGGGAAACCTCGTCCTTACTACCCTCGACGTCCTCCAGCATAAGATGCGGGTTGATCTGGTCGAGCACCACAGGACCAAGGTTGACAGCCCTTTTTCCCAGCTTTTGAACGGTAGCTCCATTCTCACGAGCTATTTTTTGTTGCAATGTCGACTGTAAATCTTCCGGTTTTGCCTCCAAACTCATCGGAGGTCTTGGCTCTAATCTGATAGAAGACAACTGGAGAAGCGATTGTCTTCTTGAACTGAGTCTTTTTAGGACGACCTCGTTTCTTTGGTTCACATTTGGGGGTTTAAACAAAGCTTCCTTCCATGGACTACCTTGAAACCCGACTACCAAATCCCGAGGTCCATTCACTTGAAACCCAACTTCCAAATTCGGTTCACCAACCTGAGGAGGGCCCAAAGCGGTCCCAATTCTGGTAAAAACGTCAGCCAAATTGGGGTCCTCACTGGCCACCAACTGAGCTTTACCGGTATCGGGCTCAGAGCACTTTTGTTTGGCCAAACCAACCTGACCCACAAGATCAAGATTCGGCCTAGCCTGACATAGCCCCAGGCCCGAACTTGACTGCACCCCAAGCCCGGTATCAAACCGAAAAGGCAGCTCACGAAACGGAGACTCAGGCTGCGATAGGGACTCTGCAGCAACAACCACCTGCGACACAATCTTCTCCGGAAAAGCAGGGATCAACATCCCCTTTTTCAACAAAATACCCTGAATCGCAGAATCAACACCCGAAATTGGTGTGATTGACGCTGAACAAGGTAACTCGCCGGAAAAGTGTGAAGACGACGGATCAGTCATTTGAGAAGGTCTGACCTTCGTAACGTTGCTAACCACCATGTGTTCCCTCGGAGAAGCCAAGTCCGCTTGAAACTATACACGAACTTGAAAAGAGAAAATGAATATTTTCAACTTTCAACGTACGAACGATTAAACATAACTAATCGATTCAAATTCCGTGATACAAGTTAAATCGAACGTATCAGTTCATTTTTGACAAGATTAGTTTGATCGGTGACCAATTCATCGGTTTCCGTTTTCATTGCGAAACACGTTAGAACGATTAAATTTGGATTCTCAAATCAAGCTAATTTTGTACGTTGACCAAGTTGAATGATTTCAATTTTGGATAATTATAAAAAGAGAAAAAGCCTTTTTTGTATAATTACTTGTAAATGTGAGGGTCGGTCCCACTATACGGAATATTTCCGATCAACTAAGATATGTGCCTATGTCATACGTGTGTAATTCAGTAGCTATTAATAAGACACAAAACTTGAGTTGACATAACAACTAATCTTAAACGTGATAACACCGCGGATCCGCCAATCTAAACGAAATGTTACATTGAGATCTAGTTGAGAAAATGACATTAAAGGGAATGTGACTGAAGCCCATTTAAAGGCGTTCTGTGAAGAAAAACCCAACCTAGTTGACTGAAGATCCCAAGATCTAGGTTCAATGGGACAACCTAATTACATAACCCGTGTACGGTCACTATGGGGGTCCAACCCCGAGTCCATTCCTATGATGCAAACAAGTGATGTGTGAAGGATAAGCATTACTTTTAATGATCTCTTGCATCAAAAGTATTGAACAAAGTGAATCACCTATGTGAGAGGAAGTGGGGTCGCTTCAAGGGTGACTAATAGGGCTAGCCATCTTAAACTCTTGCAGAATCAGCCATGACCATAATGGGCACACCCATGAGAACCAAACCGTGTTTGTTGGTATCTGTGTGGGGTATATCATCATCTGCACATACGACATTGTCACGCTCCGAATTCGGTAGAACCGAACCTGGAACGCGAACGGTGAAACAATAAAACAAATTTCATAACTTTTAATAAACCGCTTAAAATCACCATTTAGTTAATCAAAATAATCTTTTACAACTTAAAAGTACGTCCAAAACAAGCGGACAAAATAAACAAGCGTACGCCGCTAAACTCCCCAAAAAAACCCGGACTCCCGCTCCCAGCTCTTCAAGCTTCGAGAGCTCCCTTAGTCCGTCTCGCGACCAGTACCGGTAGGAAAAGCAGCTAGGGGTGAGCGTTCGCTCACCACCACTGATACTAGACTGACTACGGCATACTAGCAGAAAATGCCGGAAACACCAACAACAAACCGAACACCGGGGACTACTATCCCCAAACTCAAGTAACCCGACTGTCACACGAAAACTGTTACTTTCTCCAACCAACTCAACGCCCGGACACGTAATGTAGACCCGACACAACGGTTACGACCTCAACCCAAAACGCGAATAATAACCACGCAACACCCAAGATCACAAAGGATCGCACACAACAAACAAGATCACATAGGATCGCACTCCAGCTGCTCAGTGCCGGTTGCTAACCGGCTGGGCTCGAGCCTGCCTCACACAACTTCCCCCGATCTCTGTCGGGCCAGGCGGTCGACCTGTTAGCGATATATAACGCAATCCTTTTCCGATAGCTAGTCGGAAGGGGAGCCGCCCTTCATTGCCGAAGAATGCACAACTTTACCGGTGGTTAACCCGGAAGGCTAGCCAACCCCCACGCGCGCGACCACAGAACCCCTTTATTGTCAGGCGGGCCCCCAACCTCAGGCAGAAGAATGCACAACTTTACCGATGGTTAGTCGGAAGGCTAGCCAACCCCACGCACGCGACCCCAGGACCCCTTTATTGTCAGGCGGGCCCCCAACCTCAGGCAATCACAATCAACACCCAAGGTTCAACACCCCAAAGGCACTCATTGCCACCCACGACACACCAATAGTAATACACGGTTCAACACCCCAAAGGCACACATGGCCACCCACGACACACCAACAGTAGTACACGGGTCAACACCCCCAAGGCACTCATGGCCACCCACGACACACCAACAATAATACACGGGTCAACACCCCAAAGGCACACATGACCACCCACGACACCCCAACAGTAAAACACGGGTCAACACCCCAAAGGAACACATGGCCACCCACGACACACCAACAGTAACACACGGGTTCAACACCCTAGAGGCACTCATGGCCACCCACGACACACCAACAGTAATACACGGGTCAACACCCCAAAGGCACACATGGCCACCCACGACACACCAACAGTAATACACGGGTCAACACCCCAAAGGCACTCATGGCCACCCAAGACACGCAACGGTAAAATACGAATTCAACTTCCCACGGGCACTCATGGCCACCCAAGACACACAACGGTAAAATACGGGTTCAACTCCCCACGGGCACTCATGGCCACCCACAACCACAAACAATTCAATCAACCTCCGGGCACAACCAAATGCCACCAGTATTTCTATTGTTCGATAAGCTCACTTATCATACGACACTACTAAGTGTCACATGCCTTTCTATTGTTCGATACGTTCACGTATCATACGACACCACTAAGTGTCGCCTGCGCTTCTGGTGTTCGATAAACTTACTTATCCTACGACACTTCCAAGTGTCACATGCATCTCTACTGTTCGATACGTTCCCGTATCCTACGACACCACTAGGTGTCGCTTGCATTTCTATTGTTCGATAAATTTACTTAACCCACGACACCCAAGTGTCACATGCATTTCTACTGTTAACTTTCCCTAGTCAGGCCGAGATCCGGCTACTTTTCCCTACCTCGTAACGCTTTCCTCAAAAGTCCACGCCCAAGCTCCGGCGTGCTCGTGATCACTCGCCTAGCTTTCCCTTGCCGCGGTCCTCGGCACGATCTAACATGATCACAATTAAAACACTTTTTAAGTTTGCAGACAAAGATGAATTTTAATGAATTTGACGCCCAAACTCAACCCCGACAATGTCGATCACTCCCAAACTTCCCAATTACTCGACATTGTCAATAACGGGCCCGGAAAGGCCCGATTCGCCCGGACCGGCGAATCTGCCCGGGATTGGAGAACGCCCTTCCGGGGCTCCGAAAATTCCCGTTTTCGTTTCTACGATCTTAGAATAATTCAAAGGTTCCAATGCAACCGATGGAATCAATTTCCGACTTCCGAGCGATATAATTCGCGTTTAAAGTTTCTAAACCCGAAATTCCCAACTTTCACAATTTAATTCCAAAATTCGTTCCGGGTGTGAATTAATGACTTGGGGTTTGTCCAAAACCACCCGAACACGAAAACCCGAGACCCGATCACGTGGGCCCCACCCGACCATCAAAACCCGTGGGTGGCTGGGCCGGTTCACCACCATGGTGGCCGGTCCTAGCTCCAGCCAGCCACCACCAGCTTCGGCCAGCCACCACCCAGCTCCGGCCAACCACCACCCACGGTGGCCGGAGCTCCCCCGAGCCTCCGGTTACCAAAAACCGATCCTTTTCGCTCCAAAACGTTCCCAACGAACCCTACACCTCGACTAGGTTCTCATCGTAGGGAATGATGACGGGAGCTCGATTCTTCAAACGCTCCATATTTAACCCGTTTAAGCCCAAACCCTAACTTTCAAACGTATCAAAACGAAAATAGAATAGGTTCTCATCGTAGGGAATGATGACGGGAGCTCGATTCTTCAACTGTTGAGACGATCCGTCGGTTGGATCGTCGGGAAATCACCAAAACGTCACACTTTCTCTTCTCTTTTTCCCTTTTCTCCTTCTCCTTCCTCTCTCTACTTTCTCTCTCCAATTCTTCTCTTTTTTTTGAATATGGCCGACACTTTCTCTCTTGTTTGCCTTTTGTTTTGTTCAAATACCAACTCATACCTCTTATTTACAAAACTAACCCTCTCACCTCTTTTTCTTTAATTTAAAAACCAACCACCACCACATTTATGACAAGTGTCTTGTGGGTCCCACCTTTTAGAAAAATATCTTTCTAGATATTTTCAAGTTAGATTCGCGAAATTCGGCCGTCTCGGGCCCCGAACGGGCCCATTTCCCAAGAAATTACAAAATTTCACGGGCTACAAGGAAACGGCTCAACTAAGACCGCTGTAACGACAGCTAAGCTTTTTGAATCCAAAACGGGTCTCGAACTGACCAAAACGTCGCTCGGTTTACTTTTCCAGCAAAAAGTCAACCTTTCCCAAATTGGTCAGAAAGTTGCACTGAGTCCACCAGAACTCACTTTGGTCGATATTGGGGTCAACTTAAGTCTGGTATGACCCTCGGGGTCAAATTTAGGTTCACTTAAGTGTCTGTCCAAAAATTTAAAATTTTCCCGTTTTTCGCCGATTTGACTGGCGTTGACCGGGAGTGGAACCACTCCCGGTCAACGCCAGTCAAATCGGCGAAAAACGGGAAAATTTCTGACCAATTTGGGAAATGTTGACTTTTCGCTGGAAAAGTCAACCGAGCGACGTTTTGGTCCATTCGAGGTCCGTTTTGGATCCAAAAAACTTAGTCGTCGTCATAGCGGTCTTAGTTGAGCCGTTTCCTTGTAGCTCGTGAAGTTTCGTAATTTCTTGGAAAAAGTGCCCGTTCGGGGCCCGAGACGGCCGAATTTCGCGAATCTGATTGGAAAATATCTCCTAGATATTTTCCAAGAAGGGATGGGACTCACTTGCCACATGTCACCAATGTGGTGGTGTTAGGTTTATTGGACAAAACAAAGGCAAGACTACATGGGGGGGTTTCGGCCAAGACAATTCAAAAAGAAAAAAAAATAGAAAAGGGAGTTCGTTTTAGAGAGAGAAGGAGAAGGAGAAAAAAGGGAGAGAAAGAGAGAGGTTGCTAGGGTTTTACCACTATTCACGAGCATCAAACCGTTGGATCGTCTCAAGGATAGAAGAATCGAGTTCACACTGTCATTCTCTACGGTGAGCATCTAACCGATTTTCGTTTTGTAAAGTTTAAAAGTTAGGGTTTGAGTTAAATTGAGTAGTTTATGGTGGAGTTGAGGTGTGGGGTTTGTTGGAGGCATTTTGGAGCGAAAACGATCGTTTTCCGGTGACCGGAGGCTCGGGGGAGCTCCGGCCACCGTGTATGGTGGCTGCCGGAATTGGGGGTGGCTGGACGGAGCTAGGGCCGGCCACCACCATGGTGAACCGGCCCCAATTTGGCCCTAGCCACCCACGGCCAAGGTTGGTCGGGTGGGGCCCACACGCTCGGGTATCGGGTTTTCGTGTTCGGGTGGTTTAGAACGTTCCCCAAGTAATTTATCCATACCCGGATCGAAATTTGGAATTAAATTGTGAAAGTTGTAATTGACGGGTTTAGAAACTTTAAACGCGAATTAAATTACTCGGAAGTCGGAAATCGATTCCGTCGAGTGTATAGGAACCCTTGAATTATTCTAGGACCGTAGAAACGAAAACGGGAATTTTCAGAGCCCTGGAAGGGCGTTTCCAAAACCCGGGCAGATTCGCCATGAAGGGCGAATCGGGCTTTTCCGGGTCCATTATCGACAATGTCGAGTAATTGGGAAGTTTGGGAGTGATCGACATTTTCGGGGTTACATTTGGGCGTCAAGTTTATTAAATTTCAGTTTATGTCTGCGAGCTTAAAAGTGTGTTAAATTGTGTTCTTATTAGATCGTGCCACCGACGGAGGAAAGGGAAAGCTAGGCGAGTGATCGAGATCACGCCGGAGCTTGTTTGTGAGCTTTTGGAGAAAGCATACGAGGTAGGGAAAAGTAGCCGGATCTCGGCCCTGACTAGGGAAAGTTAACAGTAGAAATGCATGTGACACTTGGGTGTCGTGGGTTAAGTAAGTTTATCGAATGATAGAAAGGCAGGCGACACTGGGTAGTGTCGTATGATACGCGAACGTATCGAACAATAGAAATGCATGTGACACTTAGTAGTGTCGTAGGAGCAGTGAACTTTCGATATTAGAATTACTGGAGGCATTTGGTTATGCCCGGAGGTTGATTGTTAGTTTGTGTCTTGGGTGGCCATGAGAGCCCGTACTTTACTGTTGTGTCTTTGGTGGCCATGAGAGCCCATGTCTTTAATGTTGGTGTCTTGGGTGGCCATGAGTGCCCGTGGGGTTGTTGAACCCGTGTTTTATTACTTGTGTTGTTGGGTGGTCGTGAATGCCCGTGGTGTTGTTAAACCCGTGTTTCACAGTTGGTGTGTTTTGGGTGGCCGTGAGTGCCCGTGGGGTTGTTGAGCCCGTGTTTCACAGTTGGTGTGTTTTGGGTGGCCGTGAGTGCACGTGGGGTTGTTGAGCCCGTGTTTCACAGCTGGTGTGTTTTGGGTGGCCGTGAGTGCCCGTGGGGTTGTTGAGCCCGTGTCTTTACTGTTGGTGTGTCTTGGGTGGCCATGAGTGCATGTGAAGTGTTAGACCGGTGTTGTTGCTGCTTGTTGAACTTTTTTTGTGATTGTGATTGTGGTTACCTGAGGTTGGGGGCCCGCTTCATAATAACAGGGGTCCTGTGATCGCACGCGTCTGCATGTTCAGACGGGGTAGGGGGCCCGCCCGAGAGAAATAGGGGTCCTGGCCGCGCGTGCGTGGGGGTGACAGGTCGACAGCCTGATCCGACTTTGTGTCGGGAAAAGTGCAACAGGTCGACCGCCTGGCCTGACAGGGATCGGCAAAAGTGCCACAGGTCGACCGCCTGGCCTGACAGGGATCGGCAAAGTGGCGTGGGGGACTGAGCAGTTGGAGTGCGATCCTTTGTGATCTTTTTTGGTGTACGATCCTTAGTGATCTTGGGTGTTGCGTGGTTATCTGTCGTGTCTTTGGAGGAAGTCGTCAATCGTTGTATCGGGTCTACATTACGTGTCCGAGTGTTGAGTAGGTTGAGGAAAGTGACAGTTTGTGTGTCAGTCGGGTTACTTGAGTTTGGGGATAGTAGTCCCCGGTGTTGGGTTTGGTGTTGGTGTTACCGGCATTGTCTGCTAAGTATGCCGTAGTCAGTCTGTTATCCGTGGTGGTGAGCGAACGCTCACCCCTAGCTGCTTTTCCTACAGGTACTGGTCGCGGATTGGACTAGGTGAGCTTCCGAAGCTTGAAGAGCTAGGAGCGGGAGTCCGAGTTTACTTTTGAGTCTAGCGACGTATACCTTGTATTTTGTCCGTTGTTGGGACGTACTTTTGGGTTGTAAATGACTATTTTTGTTTAACTAATTGGCGGTTTTAAAGTGATTTATTTGAAAGGTTTAAAAATGTTTTATTGTGTTAAACGTTCGCGTTCCGGGTTCGGATCTACTGAATTTGGGGCGTGACAGGGATTGGTTCTTACAGACATAATAGTTCAAAGACATCGCGTCTACTGGTCAGTCAGCAGAGTAAATATACTTTCACAAGGGAAGGTTCAAGGATGAACATCTACCTATCCTATGCAGGTATCGACTTTGAGAAGTCACCGCTCCCTCGTTATTTTTCCGTTCCCATCACATTTTTGTGGGGGATTGTTGGAAAAATGTGGTTAAAATGTGATTTTGTTGTTTTAAATGTGATTTATGGTATTAAATAGATTTTAGGGTTTTAAATATGATATATGTAGTTTGTTGGCCATGACTTCTTAATGAGAGGCTTTTATGGGATTAGCTACCCACAAAATTACCTTTCTATCCCTTTTAGAGAGCCTATAAATACCAACCTACTAAATTATCTTCTAACACATCTCAAGTACCAAAAACACTTCACATATCAAAAACCATAGATCGAAAACCACATCTTTCTCTCCCAATTACGTTTTTCATTCTTTCTTAGTCATAATGATTTCTCTACACGAAGTTGAGTTCGATGACGTTAGTCGTTGTATTCTGGGAGACCACTGCCCATACGGGACAGTCAAGTGTCTTAAGGAGACATGAGTACCTGGACTCTAGGGGTGAGCATCGGCCGGTACCCGCCCAAAATCCTAAACCCGTTACCCAAACCGTTTTTTCCGGTTACATAAAACTCGTACCCATACCCATCACCGGTCGCTAAAGGGAAGGCCGATAACCGCCCGTCCTCACCACCGGCCGGGGACGGTTATAACCAACCAACCCAGTCCCAATGGACTTCTTATTGGACCTACTAAAATGAATATTCAAACATTCAACTTAATTCCTACAATTCAAACTTAATTTCACACAATTTAACCTAACTCCATAAACCTGCATATTATAAAACTGATTCCAGTTTAAATACTTCAAACATTTAAACAAAACACAATAATTCCTACAATTAATACCTCATAATCATATAAAACACTGTACCGGTTGGTTCGGGTAGGACCGGTTTTCTGGTGTGAAAACCGGTCAAACCCGTTGACCAGACCGGTTCACCTATTTCCAACCCATACCCGCCCGTGGTTAGGTCGGTTTCTAGTTTTCCGGTGACGGGGACGGCCGGAGATGGTCGGTTTACGGTGATGGGCGGATTTTTTCTCAGCCCTACTGGACTCGACTAAACCCGAATTTCCTACTCTGTAATCAGTAAGCTAGCTGATTCGGTGAATGTTATTTCTTATTCTATTATTTCAATTCGTTTATCGTAAATATACTAACCCTATATTTCCTACACACAATTCCATTCTCACAATCATAACTTACAAATTCACCAATTAAACCCGAATTTGTGTAATCTAAATTTAAAACTAGAAACCCTAACTATGAGAACGCCATGCCACGATAGAAGAGAAGTAACGGACGTGTGAGATGGTATTCAGAGTCCGACGTGTAGTATTTGAGTTTTAATAATCGGAGGTCGACGAGAGGCGTTCTTGTCCAGAATAAATTAAAAAAATGGGAAGAGGAGATCATGCGTATAACGTGTCTTCTTCTAATATTGTTCTAAATTCTTGGCAGGTATTGTACATATTAAGATAGAGGTTTTTGAGTACTTTGTTTTTTTTTAAACATACAAAATTTGACCTATTGACATGGTGCGACGTATTTATCGTGCGTCGATCCGGGTTCAATCTCCGACCCACGACAAATTGACCGATCTACTCGTTTAATTCCGAACACTAGTATCATCTAGGTAATGGAGCACAATCGATGCTCTAGAGTTTTACTATAAAGTTACATTTTTTTATCAACTCATAATTTCATTCGAAAAAAAGAAACCTCTAATGAAAGAAAGGCCCTAAAGAACACGATTACAACAAAGCTCAATGAACGTGATCTCCAAAGACAAAGCCTAAAACCTAAAAACAAAATAAGCAGTCACAGAAAACCAAAAAGGGAACAATACACAAGGCTAACCCTCATCATCTTATCATTATTCGCCTTCAGATGTCAAATTCGGGGCATCGAAGGCCTTCTCCTCAAAACTCAAACCATGATTGTTATTAGCTTGTGAGATATAAGCCCACAGTTCGGATGAACCTGACAAACCGGCTTTATTGAATCTCTCTCGACTCATAGATCGAGTTTTGGACCTGGTATTATAAACATAACATAGAGCTGAAGAAGGAGACGGAAATAGCTATTTTGGGGATTGACCCCTCCGTTTCTTGGGTTTGAGAAGGACATCCACCCAACGTCCCACAGAAATCAACCCACCCAATCCATACACGTCCATCGTTGGACCACCATCCGATGAAGCCAACTCCGAAACATGAGCTAGCAATGAGATAAAGTTCATTCCACACCTCATGACTGACCCGACAACCACTCAAACTGAAGGTGGGCTCAAGACCACATCATTTGTGATTGAAACGACTACAAAAGAGGAAGGCGAGCTCAAGCCCACATCACCTATGACAACTTCCTACTCCAACTGCGCCACTATCGTTGTGTCGTCCTCCATGATTTCTTCCTTCTGTTTTGCACTAAATAGAGTCCACATCGCGATGGATAGAGAATCCAAATTCTCCCGATGCACGAGCTGCATCTCAAGGTTCAAGACAAGTCGCATTCAAAATTTGAGACTCATAATTTGAATTCAGAAACTGCTCCACTGAAACAGCTTGAGTCAGCTCAGCTCATCATGAACTCGACGGAGGAAAATTACAATCCAAAAGCAAAACAACCAGTGCGTGATCCTTGGAAGGAAGAATCCAGGATGCAAAGATCGGAGACAGCTCAGCACCTCTTCCCTCAACCGTCGATGTTGGCGAGAGGGCGAGCAAAACCTTAATTTCATGCCCCTCAATCTGGACTGAACAACCAGACAAAAAATTACTTTGAAAGCACTTCTCTGTGTCACCTCAGCACCAGTACAAGGAGAAGAAAATATCACCGCGCTACGCTTCGCCTTGGCTCCAACTAGCTTTCCCTTTGGTTTTTCCGGCGATCTAGGGCGACCAAAAAAATTAACCCGTTGAGTTTGAAGCCATGGAGGTACTACACTACCTAAGGAGATGAATCCGACGAGACATACCTAATGAACCTGAAATACCGGCCCTGCCTGTTCGGACGTTTCAGAATCGAGATGAAAACTGTTACTACATTTATATTGGCTACTTTTGAGTCAAGTCAAGATGTTATCAAAGATATCAGCCGACATTATGACGAAATCGGGTATGAGCTAATAGAAGATGTCAACACATAAGGTCAGTGACATTAATTGACAGTACGCGCACATAAATATTTGAATATATCAGTGTGCATCCAGATGCATCCGATGAAGATATATTTCTTTTTCTAGTAGATACTCATTGATTAGAGTTCTACTTGAGTTAGGAAACATTGAGATTTACTTTCCAAGACTAGAAGATATAGAAGATACACTCGTAGTTTTGCGTGGATGAAGATTGTAAAGTCTTGCTGAACAAGGAAACTAGTTGCTGAGTAAGGGAAGTCACCAAACCCTAGGAGGCACGGCGTGGGGAGAAAGCCAACGCTATATATACTGTGGAGACCTCACAAATCAGGGTTGATCGCATCATTGATTTATCTGTCGATAACTGATCAAAGAAGACCTCACTAAACGCTGCTTGATCCCATGGCAAGAACTATATTCGTTGTGAGGAGTGCGGTCGAACCTGTTCTTGAAATTTTTTAAGTGACTGAACCTTGAAAAAAGGGAAAAACATAAGAGGTAAAGAGGAGACAAATGATGTCGACCCATAATCGGGAGGCAGATTAGGAAGGAGGCATAGGTGGAGGCCAAGGAGTTAGATACGTCGATGGTGGCTTCAAATACAACGGGGGTTGATCAGGGGAGATGAACCGCGACAGGGAGGTCGAAGGGATCCAAGACGGGGAGGTCGAGTGATGTTGAGGAGTGCCAAGCGGCAAACATCGAAGTTGTTAGGGGGGACCCGAACAAAGCCAGGAGGCACATCGTTGGTGACGGGAGTTAGTCAACGATGTGGTGGCTAGAGGTGGCGCGTAGAGATCCCTAGCAGAAAGAGAAACCCTAACAGAGCCTATAGGGAGAATTTTTGTTATGTTAGGATACTTGATAGTTAGAAAGTTTGTGGCCGGTAAAAATTTGAATTTTTTTTCTCTTTTTCTTTCAAATAAAAAAATATTTTTAAAAGTATAGATACATCTCCACTTCCGATCTAAAATTTATATATGAGTGAATTAACACGTCTTTTTTGTGAAAGGTTAGATATTGAAGGCATATTGTCAGGAGTAAACACGTATATTTTTAAATTGACATTTTAAAAATATTTTTACTTACATTTTAAAGTTCTATATTTGAATTAATATTTCAAAAATAATTACTAACAATATCTTACTAAAATATGTGAATTACTCAGTTGTCGAGCCAAGTGATTAATGTCGAGAAATCATCGTTTTTCTTTAACTCAAGTACGTCCCCGGAACACCGAGAACAATGGTTTTGCCTTCTAAGGATACGTGAGGTATCGAAAGAGTCAACATATTTGGGTGTACCCAACCTAATCGGCAAGAGCAAGAAGCAATGTTTGGGCTTTGTGTAGGATAGGATTGTGAAACGCATTTGTAGTTGGCATGACTGTTTACTATCTAGGGAAGGAAAGGAAGTAATCATCAAATCAGTATTACAAGCCATCCTTACGTAGACAATGAATGTGTTTCAATTTCCTGACTCGATTACTTTTTTTTTGATAAATGAAAGATTTTATTAAAAGTTATTGATCCTCGAGAAATAAATCAAAAGCTCGAAGAGATGTACTTCATCACGAGGGATCATCCTCTAAAACTAGCACCGGGAAAAGGTTCCCAAGAAGCCAAATTAAGCTCTCGAACCTAAACCCAAAAGAAACAACACAAACTCAAAACTAGGAAACAAGACAAGCAACCCAACAAAAACCAAAACAAAGTCCTTGTAAAGAAAATAACCACAAAGTGATGAGTAGGGATGACTATGTGTTAAAACCCTCTTTTAACGTGCATCATGACACAATCATCAAGCAGTATATGTGACGGTTAAGTAGCGGTCGATCCCACAGGCAGTAGAGGTATCACTAGTATTTTGCTAAAACTTAGGAACGTGGGCTGTCACTTCCACATCCCCGAAAGGAAAAATAAAGGGGGGATAAGTAAACTTTTTTGTTTGAGTGTAAAAAGTAATAAAATCTATATGCACGCTATCACATAAGACACATAACTATTAATTTACATAAGGAGTCGGTCACGGGTACAAGTAAACATGACTTCCAATTAACGCATGGTTTGGTTAATGAGGGTGAAATAAAATAATGTTTTCCTTATGGTCACTTAAGTTCCCATGTATGTAGTATCATGAAATCAACCACGTACTAGTCACGATGAGAGGGCACAAGACCATTGCATGGACTGATATGCGAACCACAAATCATCGGAAAACAATAAAATAAAGTGTAGTTCTATGATCTTGAGCGAAGCTCGATCAATCCTTGTGTCACGCCCCAATTTCAGTAAACCAAACTCAGGACGTGAACCTTTAAATAGTAAAACAATTTTGAACCCTTTTTCATTAAATCACTTTAAAAACACCATTTGTTCAACAAAATAATATTTACAACTTAAAACACGTCCCAACAAGTGGACAAAAGTATGGTATCCGTCGCTACACTCAAATAAACCCAGAATCCCGCTCCTAGCTCTTCAAGCTTCAGAAGCTCACCTAGTCCAACCTGCGACCGGTACCTGTAGGAAAAGCAGCTAGGGGTGAGCGTTCGCTCATCACCACGGATAACAGACTGACTACGACATAATTAGCAGACAATGACGGTAACACCAACAACCAACTCAACCCCGGGGATCACTATCCCCAAACTCAAGTAACCCGACCGACACCCACACACTGATACTTTCCTCAGCCGACTCAACACTCGGACACGTAAGGTAGACTTGACACCACGATCGACGACCTCCTCCAAAGACACGACAGACCACCACGCAACACCCAAGATCACAAAGGATTGCACACCAAACAAGATCACAAAGGATCGCACTCCTGTCAGCTGCTCAGTGCCGGTTGCTAACCGGCTGGGCTCGAGCCTGCCCCACGCGCTTTGCCAATCCCTGTCAGGCTCCAGGCGGTCGACTTGTTGGCGATATATACAGCGCTGCTTTTCTGATAGCTAGTCGGAAGGGGAGCCGCCCTCTCATCGCCTAAAAACGCTCGCAACCTCCCGAGACTCGAACTCGGTCAGGCTAGCCAAAGAACGCTCGCAACTTCCCGAGACTCGAACTCGGTCGAGCCAGCCAAAGAACGCTCGCAACCTCCCGAGACTCGAACTCGGTCAGGCCAGCCAAAGAACGCTCGTAACTTACCGATCTCTGTCAGGTAAGCCAGCCAAACTCCACACCACTCCACGACACACAGTCGGGTCACTAACCTCGGGCAAACACAATCACAATCACAAGCAAAGTTCAACAAACAGCAACAAGACCGGTTCAACACTCCACAGGCACTCATGGCCACCCAAGACACCAACGGTAAAACACGGACTCGGCAACCCCACGGGCACTCACGGCCTCCCAAGACACACCAACAATAACTCACGGGCTCAACAACCCCACGGGCACTCACGGCCTCCCAAGACACACCAACCATAACTCACGGGCTCAACAACCCCACGGGCACTCATGGCCTCCCAAGACACATCAACCATAACTCACGGGCTCAACAACCCCACGGGCACTCATTGCCACCCAAGACACACCAATCATAACTCACGGGCTCAACAACCCCACGGGCACTCACGGCCTCCCAAGACACACCAACCATAACTCTCGGGCTCAACAACCCCACGGGCACTCATGGCCACCCAAGATACACCGACAGTAACTCACGGGCTCAACAACCCCACGGGCACTCACGGTCACCCAAGACACACCAACAGTGACTCAAGGGATAAACAACCCCACGGGCACTCATGACCTCCCAAGACACACCAACAGTAAAGACACGGGTTCAACAACC
Source organism: Erodium maritimum (assembly GCA_963921825.1). Lineage (NCBI taxonomy): Eukaryota > Viridiplantae > Streptophyta > Magnoliopsida > Geraniales > Geraniaceae > Erodium > Erodium maritimum. The sequence goes on along the minus strand of OY997594.1, from coordinate 48,495,427 downwards.
CCACAGGCACTCATGGCATCCCAAGACACACCAACAGTAAAGACACGGGTTCAACAACCCCACGGGCACTCATGGCCACCCAAGACACAACAGTAAAACACAGGCTCTCATGGCCACCCAAGACACAACAGTAGAGTACGGGCTCTCATGGCCACCCAAGACACAAAATACACAATCAACCTCCGGCATAACCAATGCCTCCAACAGTTCTAATATCAACAGTTTCACAAACAACCTCCGAGCATGTTCATATGCCTCCAGTACGCCTAATCTTGATAAGTTCGCAATCAACCTCCGGGCATGGTCATATGCCTCCATTAATTCTATTATCGATAAGTTCACTGCTCCTACGACACTACTAAGTGTCACATGCATTTCCAAACTTCGATAACCTACTTAACCCACGACACCCCAAGTGTCACATACATTTCTAATATTCGATAACCTACTTAACCCACGACACCCAAGTGTCACATGCAATTCTACTGTTAACTTTCCCTAGTCAGGGCCGAGATCCGGCTACTTTTCCCTACCTCGTGCGTGTTCTCCAAAAGTGCCCAAATAAGCCCCGGCGTGATCTCCGTCACCCGCGTATCTTTCCTTTGCCTCGGTCCGCAGCACGATCGTAGAGAATGACGGTGTGAACTCGATTCTTCTATCGTTGAGACGATCCACCGGTCGGATGATCGAGAAATGACAAAACCCCCAAACTTTCTTCTCTTTTTCTCCCTTTTCTCCTTCTCTTTCCTCTCTCCACTTTCTCTCTCTAAAACTCTCATTTTCATCTAATTTTTCCGAGACATCTCATTTGGCATCCTTTTGTTTTGTTTTAAAAATAAAATATAATACTTAAATTGCAAAACTAACCATCAATAGTCTTGTCTTGTTTTGACCAATAAAGCTAACACCACCACTTATTTGACAAGTGTCAAGTGGGTCCCACACCTTTTAAGGAAAATATCTTCTAGCTATTTTCCAATCAGATTCGCGAAATTCGGACGTTTCGGGCCCCGAACGGGCACTTTTTCCCAGAAATTACGAAACTTCACGGGCTAAAAGGAAACGGCTCAACTAAGATCGCTGCGACGACAGTTAAGCTTTTTGGATCCAAAACGGTCCTCGAATGGACCAAAACGTCGCTCGGTTGACTTTTCCAGCGAAAAGTCAACATTTCCCAAATTGGTCAGAAAGTTGCCCTGAGTCCGCCGGAACTCACTTTGGTCAATATCGGGGTCAACTTACGTCCGGTATGACCCTCGGAGTCAATTTTAGGTTTAATCAAGTGCTTGACCGAAATTTTTAAATTTTCCTGTTTTTCGTAGGTTTGACTGGCGTTGACCGGGAGTGGTTATTACACCTTGAACAAGAGATAACGACAACGAATGCATGTCACTCTCGCTACCAACTACCAAAAGTAGAGATAGCTACACCACTCGTCGAATCGACTCAGCTACGCCTGGTTCCCTTCTTAATTCATGAATGCCATCAATAACGATGTCGTTGATGTGGTTTGGGTTCAAAAACTCGTTGGGTCTTTTGGAGAGATTTTTTCTTGTTATGTTATTAAACGGCTTAACAAAGGAAGAAGAAGATTTGGTTTTGTTTTGTTTTCGTCACTGTCCGGTGCGTCTTTGGTCGTGGAGAGCCTCCATGGGTCTAAGGTTGATGGTCATGTTCTGTTGGTAGTTATGGCTCGACCTAAAGTTAAGGGAGAACAGAGCGTGCATATATTTTTCGGCGAGGATGGTGGCCGGTTCATTAAGCTTCCAGCGAACTTCCCGGTAAGCATAGGATCCAGGCTCATGTATCTTTTCCTGATTACAAGGGATTCGATTTCCAATTTTGTACCCGTGATTCACGAGATGCAAATATTGTTTCACTTTATTCGTGGGATGCAAATCCCTGTGATTCTGCGGTTGCCTTAAACTGTGAAGACGAAGGCCAGCTAGTTTTGGGGTTGGGCTTTACTGAAACTGATCCTTTGAAGGCCTAAGTGCATGGGTCTACTGAGCGTGAAGTAGGATCAGATGCAGCAGCCGAGATTCAATCCCCATCGCATGGGCCTTGTGTGCAGGTGGGCTCAAGTAGTGAAGCGTAGGAAGAGCCCGAGTTTGTTGTGAGCAATGATCTTTCAATCACGGCGTGACCGTCTCTTCAAAGCAATGTTACAGTTCAACCAAAAAAACGTGGTCGTCCAAAGAAGGGACAGTCAAAGACGAGTACTCCTCCAACTACTTTTTATCATACAAGAGCTAAAACTTCAGCTGATAAAGGAAATAGTTTGGGAAGCTTCATTGTTGATATCGCTAAGAAGGATAGTTAGCGTGATTGAAGCTATTGCACGAAAGTTGGAAAAAGGCGGTTGACCTGGGTCTTTTGGTGCTAAACCAGTTCAATTCTTTATACGTCACGCAACGTATTATGGTTGAGGAGGACGTCAAGGTTAGTGAGGACGAGGCATACCCTGAACCGATTATAGGAAAAGCTTTAATCCCTGTTTCAGTCTCTAACCGGTGTATGTGCTTAAACTCGAATAGGACGTAGACAAGGAGGGCGTGAGGCGACTTCTCTTGTTGTGCTTTCTTTCTTGGGTTTATTTTGTTATTTTTTTAGCTCTGTGTAGCTGTGATGGTCTGAGGAAATGATCCTTTTTGAGGTTTGTTTTCTGGCAGTTTTTAACTGTCTTGTAGAACGCTTGCTTAATAAATTTTAGCTTATAAAAAAACGATGAACAACGAAAATCAAGTAAACTAAATAGAGTATCGAATCACGATACTCTGGTACTACATAAGAATGAGAAGAATCTAAATAAATTGGTGAGTCTACTTAGCTACGCATAGTTCAATCAACCTGACGACTGAATGAACCGATCATCAAGGACAACTAAATAGAACAATGAATCACAAAGCTCTGGTAATACACAAGTGTAAGCAAACCCTAAATCAATACACGAATCTAATTAGCTACGCCTAGTTCACTTCTTGAAAACTGAACACCATCGAAAGAGATGGTTTCGGTGATCAAGTCGAACTACATAGAACATCGAATAAATGATATTATGGTAATACACAAGCATAAGAAAATTCTATAAACGTGAAATCTCGTCTCACACTAGATCGAATCATGGATCGCCCCAAACATCGAACTACATAGCGCACACAACAATTAAGGAAAATCCCCAAATCGTTCGGTCGGCTTGAAACACACAAGAGCATCGAGAAAATACAACCTGGCATATTCCTATCTCGTCAATAGGAAATCAAGGCATAAACATTTCGAAAATCCTAGATAAGCTCACTAAATGGCTAAAGTTTGCATTTTTACGAACTCTAGCCTAGAACTTGATATAGACCCGAGATACGGAGTAGTTAACACATGGAATCAGGTTCAAAAACATGAAAAATCGAACACAAAGCACAAAAATCATGCATAAACATTGAATAACTTAAATATAGATGAATACTCATACAAGAAATTGGATGCTAACTAAGCTCAAAAACCCCAAATCATGCAATTAACACCACCAAACTCAAATTAACCATAAACCTATGCATCAATTTAAAGGAAATCAACATTTTTCACAACACCCATGACCAAAGATAGGAATCCAAGGTCACGAAATCCAAATCCTACTCAAGCATACCAAAATACCGAGCTTTACAACAAAATAGAGAAGAGTAGAGATTAGAACCAGGATTGGGTTGAGAAACCCAATCGAAAACTCCTCTAGCTTGCAAACCTACGATCTCCAACTCTCTAAAGCTTCAACACATGAAAATGGAGAAGTTAGAGATGGTGGGAGGCTCGAGGATGCTGAAACCTCATTGGATCTTCTTAGTTATGGCCTTTGGTGGTAGATTTGCTCTCAAAGATGAAGAACACTCATGAACAAATGAAGAACAAGATAGAAAAGAGAGAAAAAAAAATAAAAAAACAAAGCTAAAAAGTATATTTTGTAGTGTAAAAATATTATATATGACCTCAAAAAATGTCCAAAGTAACGTATATATAGGCAAAAAATAGAATAATTGTTGTTCATTCACGCGAGGTGGGGAGGATAGGAACTGAGGTGCGAGCGCTATCGGACCTAATCTGATGTGGGCGGAACCTGGAGCTGGACCGTGCAACCGGGATATTTAGGCATTGGATTGAGCCCACTCGCGCAGGTCAACAGGATATACGGCTGGGATGGCGCGGGAGTATGGTACGTGTAAGAGGCACGCAACACCAGAACGTGAATCAGGTGTGGGCGAGCTCACGTGGGCGCGCGATCAACAACTAAGGTATGATGATCTGGCGCCCCTGATTGGGCCACGTGTCTAGGTCTGATGTATTCTCCCCACTTTGATAACTTTCGCTCATTTGCTCTTTTCCGCTCTGATTGGTCTCTGATCGACCTCGTTCTTGCGCCAATAATTTTCTTTTTTCGCGGCCTACAAAACAAGACCAATCATGAATATATTTGGAACACTTAAAAATGTCAACCACGAACGAGTTTTTGCGCAATTATTATATAAAGCTAAAAATATAAAAATGAGGCACAAACAAATTAAAAATATAGGGGGAAATGGTCAAATTAACTAGGACACATTTATGCTCATCACAAAGGCACCCCTTAGGTAAGTAACCAAACCCCATCTCGATTGATGTTTACGAAATCCACATTCGAACCATTTTTCTACTGATCCCCTCTCCGCATTCCAAAGAAGACAAAAGAACTTGTGAATACCCAACCGGACCACCAGGATTTAGATCTTAGACCTCTCCACCCCAACACAACTAATGAAACCGTCCCCGATAAGGCCCAAATAATTCTCCACCACCTATGGATCCACCCCCCCCCCCCCCCCCCCCAATAAACCACAAAAAGTCACAATGAAGACATAAGTGCTCCACATATTCAAAACAAGCCTTGAAAAAACACATAACATTCAATTTAAATAAATTCGAAGACCTTGACCCTCCAAAAAATCCATGTTGGGAATAGCTTTATTCACCGTCAACCACATGAAGACATGGAACATAGGTGGAACACCCTTTACCCAAAAACTTTGGCCCACTCAACAACCCCTGAATCAACCTCCTCTGAGTGCTCTAAAGTCATCATATCATATATACGGGAAACAGAAAAACTATGAACATATTTTACCCAAATGAGAGAGTCCTTGGCATAAGGGCAAACATGAACAGAGGTTAGGATAGAGAATAACATATCCGCATTCTTATCCTCCCACTCCCAAAGATCCCTCCTAAATTCCACATACCAGTCCCCTGACATCAAAAACTCTTGGACCAAACCATGCTTTAAAGGAGAAACAACATAGTGACTAAGGAAACGGACCTCTAGGGAAACAAACCCACACCACACATTATCCTAGAATTTAATTATGGAGCCATCACCCAACTTCCAATGGACTCCTTGATTACCAGAGACCAATATAAAATGAGGATCCTAAGCTAATGCCAAGATATGTCTGGAAAAAAAAGACTTCCCGGGCTTACTAACCTTTTCCAAGTCCCAATCGTAATGCATAAAACTCTCTTCCATAATGAGTCTTTATCAAAGGCAAAACGCCACCACCATTTGAAAAGAAACCTTAAATTCATTTTTTCCAATCTCCTGATCCCCAAACCACCTTTCTCACGCCACTTGCAAACATTGACCCAATTAATTATATAGAAAACTTTACCAGATACCAGATTTGACCATAAAAATATGTGTTGCCAAGCTTCCAACTCTAAGATAACTTCTTTCGGGGCCCAAAACAGATACATATATAAAGGCAAAATAGACAATGTGGATTTAATAAAAAACACACGACCTGTAAGCCCAAGATTTTTAGTTTGCCATAAACCCAAAGTTGCCTTATACTTCGCAATAACCGGCTCCCAAGTAGACTTTCTACGAGGATTAACGACAAGCCAAAAACTCAGGTACTTCATAGGAAGGGTACTTGTCTCGCAACCCAGAATATTCACTACACCTGCTTCCAATGCCTCCCTTTCATTTAGGACAATTGCTTGAGACTTATGAAATTTTATCTTCAAACCTGAGTAATCTTGGAACATAAAGACTAAATTCTTTATATATTGGAGGCCAGACTTATCACCTTTAATAAATAATAAGGCTTCGTTTGCAAACTGCAAATGGGAGATCGAGAAATCAGCTCCCTCAAAATATACTCCCCGAAAAGCTTCCAGGTGCTTCCCTTCTTCCAGAAGTTGGTGTAACACCTCAGTTTATAATAAGAATAGGAAGGGAGAAAGAGGACAACATTGACGGATACCATTCAAAACTGGAAAATCTGAGCTTGGGGACCGATTATTCAGGACTGAGACGAAAGCCTTAACACAACCCTCTACCCACTTTCTCCATCTCCACCCAAAACACATCACTTGCATAATACTATCAAGATAGTCCCATCGGACCTTATCGTAGGCCTTCTCAAAATTCAGCTTAAAAAGAGCCACTTCCTCTTTTTAGACTTGATAAACTAAATAATCTTTGAAACAATTAAAGCAACATCATTCAACTGTCTCCAAGCCACAAAAACGCTTTGATAATCACTAATTATATCTGGGAGGACTCTTTTCAGTCTGTTCGCCAAAACTTTTGCAAAAATTTTATATGGGGCCGAAATCAGACTAATAGGAAGAAAGTAATTAAAAGTCTCTACATTACCTGACTTGGCGATGAGGGTTATGACTATAGAATTTAAGCTTTTTTCAATGAAAGCCGAGGAATGAAAAACATCTATAAAATCAACCACTCCTTCTACACCACTTACCAACAAACTTTGAAAACCTTTAGAAAAAAACCATCTGAGCCTGGTGCTTTTTCACTTCCACAATCAGCTACTGCTCTCCTGATCTCATCAACCGAAAAAACCTCCTTCAACTCCTTTTGTTGTATCACCAAAAGAGTAGTAAATCTTAAAGGAGGGAGAGACTGGAAATCTCCAGTCTCCTTCGAGAAACGCTGAGCAAAATGGTTTCATTGTTTCCTGTTTGATCTCTAAGGGGTTTGTAAGAGTATTCTAAGCCACGTGGATATAACTAATACATTTTTTGGAATCCTTAATGTTTTCTATTTTGTGAAAAAATCGAGTGCACCCGTCATCTCCCTTAAACCATTTAAATCTCTCCTTATTACTCCAAATTCTAGCCAATTGACCATGCTTTTGAATTGAAAGAGATATGCACAAAGCTCTCCTTGAAACATCACTATCCGATGTCCCCTACATCCAACTTTTTGTCAAAACAATCAATTTGTTATGAAAATATGTGTTGTTGGATGACTAATTCATTTCATGGAGACTTATATTGCAAGACTTTTGGCTTTCTATTTCCCTTCTTTATGTGTAGGTTAATGTGTATAGATTAATATGACATTAAGGTTATGACCTTTCATGTACATGTTATGAGCCTATAAATAGAGGCTATTGTAAAGGACGAAAGGATATCAATAACACTCTATTTCTACACTTGCCATATTCTCTTGTTCTCTCTAATATTGTTCTTCCATTCTCTTATATTATCTCTAGCATTGTTCTTACTTTCACAACACGTTATCAGCACGAATTGCTCTACTATCCAAGTATCAAAGTTTTGTATTATTTTGAATTTATTTGAATTTTATTCATGTTTATTTATACAAGTTCATTTACGTTTTTCGATAAGTATGCTCTGTGATTGTCAATATACATTGGATCTTTCACATCAGAAACTTGATGTTTATTATATACTTGTGTTTTGTTTTTATTTGATACTCGAATATGAGATTTGTTGAAATCGAATCATTTGGACCTGAAGTTCCAAGATACGAACCGTTTTTCTTATAACATGCAACTTGGCTTAAAAGCATGAACCTTGAAAAAAAATTCACGATACGGTTACATGGGTAGTTTAGCTACTCCATGTGTTCTCTCGTCACATGATCATCTTGTGAATAAATTTATGAGGTTGTATATTTGTAGCCTGAAGTTTACAAATATGATGATATGTTGGATCATAATTTTTAAATACATAATACTATTGACTTGATGTATGTTAGACCAGAAGTTCCAAATACATGGTACAACAAATGGTTGTGTATTCTCTCCCATATATGAATTAGAGTATTATAGTTGATGGTTCATGTAACTAATGACACGTTCTTTACTTATATTTTTACTTAGTTGATTATATTGATTTCATAGTTCTACAATGTCGAACCATTTTGAACCTGAAGTTCAAATATTAACGAGAAAAGATTTACGAAACCTGAAGTTTTGATTAAAGATCGTGGATCTTATAACTTACTGAAATTAGAGTGAACCGAAGTTCACATGTACCTAATGATGAAAAAACCCGAAGTTTTGGTTCAAAGTATAAACTTGAAGAAATTAGAGTGACCCGAAGTTCACATGTACCTAATGATGACAAAACCTGAAGTTTTGGTTCAAAGTATAAACTTGAAACTTAAGCTCGAAGCTTGTAACTTGTGTCCATGTCTTGAAGCCTAAAATTTTATATATAGTTATTTTTATTTATTACGAATACCCCACGAGCTTTCTCGGTGTGTGGTTATATACATATCGAATTTCTATATTTATACACCCCACAAGTTCGTTCATTGTGTAAATCATAATATATGCTTATTCATATTTGTGTGAACATTATACAAATTCGATGTGTAACCTGAAGTTTACACAAGTCATGATACAGTGAACATAAAATTCTATAAATTGTCAAGAAACAAATTTATTGGACCCATCATCCAAGTAAACAAGATACATGCAATTACTGGAAAATATGTGACATGAAGCTTACATAAAGACTTGAAGTTCTAAATTGGTATCCTTGCAGGATAAATCAAAGAAACTATTTCCACACATCATCATATTATTTATAATCGATGAAAAATGTTTTCCTCTACATTACTTCCATCTAGTATGCTCTTGAAGTAGCATCACCGAGAACGAAAAGAATCAAACTTAATATATTTATTAAGTAATGAATTATTGTTGAAAACAATCAAGCTTGCCCTGTTGGCAACACTCCATTCCTTGAAGTGAATGTGATAGGATATGGGTAGATCCATACCCAAGCAAGACCAATGCCCCAGACGTGGTCGCGGTCGTAGTCATAGTTATGAGCCAAATAATTTCCAATTCTATGAAAAAATAATGTGTACCACCAGAAGTGGAACGAGTATGAAAGGCGCAAGAAAGAATATGACCCATCAAATGAAAACTCATGACGTGATGGAAGTTATTTCGTAAAATGTAGTTGATTGCGTACCTGAAGTATGATCAAAGATTTGATTGAAGGAAAATAATAAAATGGTAGAGACAAACCTTATTGATAACCTAGATCCTGAAGATCTAATCGAATGTCTTTAACTCATTTGTAATTGATGACGAGAAAACAAGTATCATGCATATGAGCCAATCTTTGAATGATTTGAATTAATATTTCTGTTATATCCTTTTGTAGTATGTAAACCAATACATCATTTTTATAAGATAAAAGGATATGGATCTCAGAAGTGATCTATTTGTTTACAGAAAAGGATAACTATATGAATATGGTTGATAGTGTCACTACACATACAATTCTGATAAACAAGAAATATTTTCATGTTTGACCATGGTCGAGGCAAACGTGAATACCATTATGGGTGCTGCAAATATAATAGAGGGCTTCGAAAGGGCTACCTTGTTATTGCAAAATGAAATATTTGGAATGTCTTGTTTATAATTTTATTCATTTGTCTTATGACAAACTATGGAAAAAAGTTTCTCTACTTATGTTAAAAGCAACGAGAATCACTTTTCTTGACAAATTAAAGTGAACAAAATATTTGGTGTGTCACTCCCCAAATCCGGTATAACTGAACCGGTGACGTGGACGGAAGAACAAGGACAAAGAAACTTAAAATAACTAAACAATTAAGACAACATTTAAAATCCATGATTCAAGTATTAAAAAAATTAATAAAAGTGTCCTATGAGGTTTACACTCAAGTTCGAATAAAACAAATCTAGAACAAGGTGCGTACGTCACTAGACAACCCAGAACCGGACTCTCGCTCCCCAGCTCTTCAACTGTCAAACACACCAAATACCTCTACCATCTTTTCACGCAAGGAAAGCAAACAACGGGAATTACATCCTCAACAAATCAAGTTGCAACGCACACAACATCAAGCAAATATCAACACACACACATCACAGTTTCCGATAGCAAACCGGCTGGGCCTGGAGTCGCCCCGCAATACTTTTTCCGACCGCCAATCGAAAAGGAGAGACGACCTCTTCGCGGAACAAATCGCAACACTTTACCGATCGCTAATCGGAAGGTGGGCCCACCTCATCGCGGAATCACGACACCCTTCGTCGATGGCGAGTCGACAGGCAGGCCATACCTTAACCACCCATCACCACACAGATCACCAACACTCAAACAATTATCACAACACACTATCAATGATAGAATTTAACATACCAAGACACTACCAACTATCAAGTCACACGAGTCATTCAATACACACGCAAGTTCAACACTCCTAACGCACAACTAGTCAAAAAATACAAACACAATATACGCTAACAGGTATAACACGACAATTTACGGAGTATCCACCACCTACAGGCACAACCAGGTACCCACATACAATTCTACATACATGCCAAGTATAATCAACCTACGGGCATAACCAGGTACCCACATGCATTTTTACTAGTAACTTTCCCTAGTCAAACCGATATCCGGCTACTTTTCCCTACCTCGTAATGCCATCCAAATCCAAACGTAGCTCCAGAAGCGCTCGCGACAACCCGCCTAAAGCTCCACTCTTCCGCGATCGGTGGTAAAATCTGAAGTGACGAAACAACGCACTTTTTAATACGCAAGCCAACTTCGACTTTTATGAAATTAACGCCCAAATGCAACCCCCACAAGTACCGATCACTCCTAAACTTCCCAATTACTCGACATTGTCAAAATGGAGAAAAGCAGGAGTGCCTACATCCCCGGGACAACGACGAACTCCTTGTATTAACCGAGAAAAATCCGAGAATTACAACCCTAATTCCCTAATTCTCAATACACAACGATAATCCACAAAAGAATAACTCAAATCTCTTGTTACCGATCTACTCCAAATAAATCAACGACGATCAAATCTTTGCTCTCTCCTATACACACCTACATCAAATAAAACCATATCACCGAAGCCCCTTGATATCCTGTTGCTTTTACTCCAAAAAGCTAAGATTGAGCATTTAATGCTCTAATCTAACAATCAAGAAAAGAGAAGCCTATTTGCTTCTGTTGCTTCAAACACATGAAAGGTATAATTAATGCTCTTTGTATATTAACCAAGCAAAGAATTCCAACCTTGTGGTCTTGTGATTCACGTAGACCAAATAAATGCTCCTTGTTGATTTTGTAACTTCACATAGCAAAATCAGTGGAGAAAGGAGCAATTATGCCGCCATTAATATTGGAACAAGAAAGCCTTTTGCTGCCGCCTCCTTCAAGCCAAAAGAAATCTTCTCTCCTTTGGAGTTTGTTTCCCCTAAAACAAGCCGCCTACCACACTGATACCCACTCCTTGATCTATTTGTTGTCGTGTACAAGGGAACCAAAAACCCTAATGTTCCCCATATATCAATACAAGACAATATGAGAGATGGGTTGAGTTTGGTTAAATGAGCCTAGTTCATGGGCCAAAAAAATTAGGCCCATTTTTGGAGCCTAATATTACAATGCATCAGATCTTATTGAAGGCTCCGGAAGAGCCAATGTAATGTTACCAAATGGTACACAATTTATTATCAATGATGCAAGTTCTCAACCAGATAAAAAAAATAAAAATAAAAAACTTGTTAAGTTTCAAGGATATTCGCCGAAATGGTTATCACATTGAGACAACTAATGAAAATGACGTTGAATATTTACACATCACGTCCATGGCCTCGGGGAGAAAAGAAATTATGGAAAAACTCCCTTCTTATAATTCTTGATTATACTATACTTTCATTATACCAATTGAATCCAATATGGTACATGATTAACCAAAAACCAATGGACCCATCAAATTTTATGATATGACATGATCATTTAGACCATCCGGGTTCCATAATGATGCGGAGAAACATGGAAAATTCACATGGACATACCCTGAAGAGTATAATTGTCCTTTTTATCAAAAGATTACCCATGTGTTGCTTGTTTTCAAGGAAAACTTATTACAAGACCATCTCCAATGAAAGTTGAGACTGAATGTCCAAAATAATAAAAAAATTTGAAACCTTTTACAGAAAACACTTTAAAACCACCATTTACTTAACCAAAATAATCATTTACAACTTAAAAGTATGTCCCAACACATGGACAAAAAGCAAGGTATACGTCACTAGATTCAAAAGTAAACCCGGACTCCCACTCCTGGCTCTTCAAGCTTCAAAAGCTCACCTAGTCCAACCAGCGACCAGTACTTGTAGGAAAAGCAGCTAGGGGTGAGAGTTCGTTCACCACCACGGATAACAGACTGACTACGACATACTTAGCAGACAATGCCGGTAACACCAACAACAAACTCAACACCGGGGAACACTATCCCCAACTCACCCACTGTTACTTTCCTCAACCGACACAACACTCGTACACGTAATGTAGAACCGACACAACGATTGACGACTTCCTCCAAGACACGACAGACAACCACACAACACCCAAGATCACAAAGGATCGCACACCAAACAAGATCACAAAGGATCGCACACCAGCTGCTCAGTATCCCCCTCTCTCTCGCCCTTTACTGATCCCTGTCAGGTCAGGCGGTCGACCTGTCGCGCAACTTCTCCCGATCTCAGTCGGGAGGCTAGCCCACAACCTCTCCCCTACCCCCGATCCCTGTCGGGAGGCTTGCCACACCCACGCGCACACTTCTCCCGATCCCTGTCGAGAGGCTAGCCCACAACCTCTCCCCTTCCGCCGATCCCTGTCGGGAGGCTAGCCACACCTCACGCAACTTCCCCGACAAAAAGTCGGGTCTCCAACCTCGGGTAACCACAATAACAATCACAAGAAAAGTTCAACAAACAGCAACAACACAGGTTCAACACTCCACAGGCACTCATGGCCACCCAAGACACCAACAGTAAAACACGGACTCAACAACCCCACGGGCACTCACGACCTCTCAAGACACACCAACAGTAACTCACGGGCTCAACAACCCCACGGGCACTCACGGCCTCCCAAGACGCACCAACAGTAACTCACGGGCTCAACAACCCCACAGGCACTCACGGCCTCCCAAGACACACCAATAGTAACTCACGGGCTCAAAAACCCCACGGGCACACATGACCACCCAAGACGCCAACAGTAAAACACGGGCTCTCATGGCCACCCAAGACTCAACTATAAAACACGGGCCCTCATGGCCACCCAAGACTCAACAGTAAAGTACGGGCTCTCATGGCCACCCAAGACACCAACAGTAAAGTACGGGCTCTCATGGCCACCCAAGACACAACTACACAATCAACCTCCGGGCATAACCAATGCCTCCAGTAGTTCTAATATCAACAAGCTCACAATCAACCTCCGGGCATAACCAAATGCCTCAAGTAGTTCTAATATCGATAAGTTCACTCCTCCTACGACACTACTAAGTGTCACATGCATTTCTAAAGTTCGATACGTTCCCGTATCATACGACACTACTCGGTGTCGCCTACCTTTCTAATATTCAATAAACTTACTTAACCCACGACACCCAAGTGTCACATGCATTTCTACTGTTAACTTTCCCTAGTCAGGGCCGAGATCCGGCTACTTTTCCCTACCTCGTATGCTTTCTCCAAAAGCGCACTAACAAGCTCCGGCGTGATCTCGATCACTCGCCTAGCTTTCTCTTTCCTCTGTCTGCAGCACGATCTAAAAGAACACAATTTTAAGTACCTTTAAGTTCGTAGACATAAACTCGAATTTAATAAACTTGACGCCCAGAAGTAACCCTGACAATGTCGATCACTCCCAAACTTCCCAATTACTCGACATTGTCGATAATGGACCCGGAAAATCCCGATTCGCCCGACATGGCGAATCTGCCCGGGTTTTGGAAACGCCCTTCCGGGGCTCCGAAAATTCCCGTTTTTGTTTCTACGGTCTTAGAATAATTCAAGGGTTCCTAGGCACTCGACGGAATCGAATTCCGACTTCTGAGTCATTTAATTAGCGTTTAAAGTTTCTAAACCCGTCAATTACAACTTTCACAATTTAATTCCAAATTTCGATCCGGTTGTAGATTAATGACTCGGGGAACGTTCTAAACCACACGAACACGAAACCCGAACACCCGAGCACGTGGGCCCCACCCGGCCAACCTTGGCCGTGGGTGGCTAGGGCTCAAATGGGCCCGGCCCACCATGGTGGTGGCCCGTCCTAGCTCCGGCCAGCCACCCCACATGGTGGCCGGCCACCCTACATGGTGGCCGGAGCTCCCCCCGAGCTCCCGGTCACCGGAAAACGTCACTCTTCACCCCAAAACGTCTCCAACGATCCTCAATCTTCAATACAACCCTAAACTACTAGATTTACTCAAACCCTAACCTTCAAAATTAAGCAAAACGAAGATCGGATAGTAGCTCACCGTAGAGAATGTCGAGGTGAGCTTGAATCTTCTAACTTTGAGACGATCCAAGGGTTAGATGTTCGTGAATACTGGCAAGACCCCAACACCCCCTTTTCTTTCTCTCCCTTTCTCTCCTTCTCCTTCTCTCTCTAAAACTGACTCTTTTTCTCTTTTTATTCTTTTTGAAATGGTGTGGCCGAACACACCTATAGGGTGTCTTCCTTGTCTTGTCCAAACCTAACACCACCACTTGCTTGACAAGTGGCAAGTGGGTCCCACACCTTTTTGGGAAAATATCTCCTACATATTTTCCAATCAGATTCGCGAAATTCGGCTGTTTCGGGCCCCGAACGGGCATTTTTTCCAAGAAATTACAAAACTTGACGGGCTACAAGGAAACGGATCAACTAAGACCGCTGCGACGACGGATAAGCTTTTTGGATCCAAAACAGTCCTCGAATGGACCAAAACGTCGCTCGGTTGACTTTTCCAGCGAAAAGTCAACATTTTCCAAATTGGTCAGAAAGTTGCCCTGAGTCCCCCGGAACTCACTTTGGTCGATATCGGGGTCAACTTAAGTCCGGTATGACCCTTGGGGTCAAATTTAGGTTCATTTAAGTGTCTGCTTAAATTTTTTAAATTTTCCTGTTTTTCGCAGATTTGACTAGCGTTGACTGGGAGCGGTTCTTACAAATATGCTACCAAATGAGTCTAAAGCATGCCAGAAGTGTGGTAGACCTATTGGATCCAATAGATAAAAACCAAAGAAAAAAGAAAGGAACAAGTTCGGCAAGTTGGTACATCAAATGATATCACAATTCCCGAAGAACAAGAAAATGTGATAAATGAAGAGACATCTTCAAAAGATGATGAAACACCTGAAAAATATGACAATAAAGAGATCTCGATTAACTATGTCACTTAAGGTAAAAGATGGAATAGAAAATAAATTATTGTGGATGGTATATTTACACATGCAGTTGCGTTAGATATTTCAAAAGAAAACGAGGATCATGGACCAAGACCGGTCAGTGAATGCTGACGAAGAAATGATTGGTCGAAATGGAAAAATGTCATTGAGACGGAATTGAATTCACTCAATAAACGGCAAGTCTTTGGACCTGTAGTCCAGATACCTGAAGATGTCAGACCCGTAGGATATAAATTGGTATTTATGCACAAAAGAAATGAGAACAACGAGGTCGTACAATACAAAGCGCGACTCGTCGTACAAGGATTTTTCAACGACCATGAATTGATTATGAAGAGACATATTCACCGGTTATGGATGCAATCATGTTTAGATTTTTACATAATATGTCAATTTTAGAGGGACTCCAAATGAACTTGATGGATGTCGTGACAACCCTTTTATATGGGTCACTTGATAATGCCATTTACGTGAAAATCCCTAAAGGACTAAAAATGCTTGAAGCATGCATCTCAAAACATCAAGAAATGTACTCAATAAAGCTCCAAATATCTTTGTCGGGGCTAAAACAATCTGGTCGAGTGTGGTATAATCGTCTCAGTGAATACCTTTTGAAAGAAGGATACATCAACAATAAAATATGCCCATGTGTTTTTATCAAACGGACAAAAACTGGATTTTCCTTCATCGCGGTTTATGTTGATGATTTGAACATCATTGGAATGCATGACAAACTTGTAGAGACGATGAAATACTTGAAAAGTGAATTCGAAATGAAAGACTTGGGGAAAACAAAAAAAAAATCTTGGCCTTCAGATTGAACATTTATTGAAGGGGATTTTTGTTCACCAGTCATCATACATTGAGAAGATTCTTAAAAGATTCAATATGGATAATTCACATCCTTTGACTTCCCCCATGGTTGTTTGATCACTTGATGTGAAAAAGGATCCATTTCGCCCCCGAGAAGAAGGATAAGAACTCCTTAGTCTAGAAGTACCATATCTTAGTGTCATTGGGGCACTAATGTATCTTGCTAACTGCACCCGTCCTGATACAACATTTTCTGTTCATTTGCTAGCAAGATTTAGTTCTTCTCCGACTCGAAGACACTGGACTGGTGTTAAACAAATTTTTAGATACCTTCGAGGAACATTAGATATGGGGTTATTTTACTCAAAAGACTCGAAGTCTGAGTTGATTGGATATGTTGATGCCGAATATTTATCTGATCCCCACAAAGCGCGGTCAGAAACTAGGTATGTATTTACATATGGTGACATCGCTATATCTTGGCGCTCAACAAAACAGACCCTTACAGCTACTTCTTCAAATCACGGTGATTTGATAGCTCTTTATGAAGCAAGTCGTGAATGTATATGGCTAAGGTCTATGATCCATCATATCCTAGAATCATGCGATCTTTCAATAAATAAAGGAAGCCCAACTATCTTATACGAAGATAATATAGCTTTACTCATATCAAAGGAGGCTACATCAAAGGACATAGAACGAAAAACATTTCTCCTAAGTTCTTCTTTACTCATGAACTTCATAAAAAGGGAGATATCGATATTTGTCAAAATTCGTTCTTGTGACAATCTTGTAGAGATCGGCATGAGAAAACTCCGTGATTTATGAGCAGATGTTGTAATCAGGGGGAGAAATACGTGTTACACTCTTTTTCCCTTGCTTTAGGTTTTATCCCAATGGGTTTTCCTAACAAGGTTTTTAATGAGGTAACTTCAACACATATTGTACAAATTATGTGCTCTTTTTCCTTCTAGGGTTTTTCCCACTGGGTTTTTCCTAGAAAGGTTTTAACGAGGCATAATAATATTTTGTACGTGTCACGGGAGTGTTATGAAAATATGTGTTGGATGTCTAATTCATTTCATGGAGACTTAAATTGCAAGACTTTTGGCTTTCCATTTCCCTTCTTTATGTGTAGGTTAATGTGTATAGATTAATATGTCATTAAGGTTATGACCTTTCATGTACATGTTACGAGCCTATAAATAGAGGCTACTGTAAAGGATGAAAGGATATCAATAACACTATATTTCTACACTATCCATATTCTCTTGTTCTCTCTAATATTGTTCTTCCATTCTCTTATATTATCTCTAGCATTGTTCTTATTTTCACAACACAATTTCAAAAGTCAAAGAAATAATTTCTTAATCAACTCTACCAAAAACTTCTCTATTCCAAACTTGCAAATCATGCCTTTAACATCTTAACTTGCTCCACAAAGTATAACTCGGGTCCCCCACAAAAGATTATGAATCCCAAAGCATTTTCAAAATAGGTAAAAACGTTTTGTAATCCAATCGAACATTCATAAACTGAGTTGGTTTAGGCCCCCAATCCGTATCCTCCATACTATGAGTCACCAGAAGGTGACCTGACACTCCTCTTGGGAAGAACTTTTAAACCAAGGCACAAAAAGCACATAACGCTTCTGTTGACAAAAGAAACCGGATTGATAAAGAACTGGCCAAGTATTGGTGGCAAGAGTAAGGAAGGACGGGCCGAACTTTGATATTGAAATGTTGGGCTATGGTGAAGGTCCTAAAGTGTAAGGGCAGGTTGGGATTTCAGAATTATAAGTATTCTAATACGGCCATTAAGTGTTGGGGAGGTAAGCCTGCCGATTGATTATATATGTGGACAATTTGGTGAATCGGGTTATGAGAGGCAAGCATTATCCAGGTTCTAGTTTTCTGCAGGCTCGTGCCAAGGAAAATAACCTAAGTTATACATGAATTAGTTTATTAGGGGACCAAAATCTCATTTGGAGTGGGGAAAGGAGGTTTATTTCCTCGGGAGCGGACACGGGGGCACTGAGCCTGTCGTGGCTCCTAGGCGATGATTCGTATGTTCGTACGAGGGGGGGGGGGGGGGGGGTTGTAGGAAGTACGGATGCATGAGTTGATGGTCCCGGGGAATAAAGTTTGGGACATCAACAAGCTACAAGCTTATCTAGCGTAGGATGAGGTTCAACACATTCTTAGTATACAAGTTGGATATACTCAGACATGTGATTCATGGTTTTGGGCATTGGAGGACAAGAGAAATTACTAGGTCAAATCGGCCTACAGGAAATTCCAATTGTCTCGACGTCCAGGTCGAAATAGGGAGGAGGTAGGGTATTGGTCTAGACTTTGGGATATCCAAAATCAGTCCAAAATTCTAAATTTCCTATGGCGTTGTTTGTCGTGGTACTTGGTAGTGGCTAGTAATTTAAGGAGGAGGTGTGTGGATGTAGATGAGGTGTGTCTGATGCGTGGTCAAGAAAGGTAGGATGATATGCATGCTCTAATCCTCTGTCGTATGGCTCGGCTTGTTTAGGAGTAATTGAGGTGTGTGTGTGTGTGGGGGGGGGGGGGGGGGTTACGGGATAACCTAAGGACTCATTTCAAACATGGTAGGGGAATGTATGGAGAGGGGTAACTGACATACCATAACGGTTTTGGCCAATGGATTGTGGGAAATTTTAAGGAGGCGGAACGAGTGGGTGTGGAGTAGGGCATGTGACTCTTATAGTACATGGCTTAAAGCTCAAGAAAAGAGGGGCACTATGGACATGGTTGGTCAGAATGCTTCGGTTTCAAAATGGGCAAAACCAAGGGAGGGGGAGATTGTAGTTAATGTTGATGGGTCGGTGTTCGCTGATACTAGACAAAGTGGAATAGGGTTAATCTGTAGATGGTGAAGGGGTGGTCAGAGGCATCCATACACGTCTGGTTGTAGGCGTCTTATAAACGAACCTTGTCGAAGCGTTGGGGATCCGAAAAGCTCTTGTTTGACTTAAAACTAATCATATGACACATGCATGTATCCACAACGATTGGTGGTAGACTTAAATCATAAGGGGTGGGCCTCCAGTCATCGGTGAGGTTATCGTCTCGAATTGCATTGATCTTTTTTCTATACTCGTTGAGGTCCGTATAAAGTTTGTTCAGCATTCAGAGGACCAGGCTATTTATCAAATAACCAAGAACACTTATTTTTTGTCTGAACAAGAGTTGGCATGGACAATTGTCTCTGAATCGATTTGTTGTATTTTGTTTGCAGACATTTAAATAAAGATGTGTGAAGTTTCAAAAAATAATCATATGAATTACTTACATAATTGAATAATATTTTATATAAGAAAACAAAATGCTATAAATCCAAATGTTAACAATTTGAAAAAATACATTTTTTGTTATGGAAATTATTGTGGCCCCTACACTTCACATCCATGGAAGAGACATGGACCATGTCTTATGGAGTTTAGGTAATTGTGAAGACTTGTGTCTGTAACTTTCTCCTATAAATAAGAGTTGAAACCATGTAAATTGTGCAGAGAGAAAAAGCTTCCATGTAAAACCCGCTTCGATTTCAAAGGGGTATAAATTTGCAACCTGAAACACGTAGGGTAGGTTTTTGAAACAAGAGGTAAAGCAAAAAAAAAAAAAAAACTGGACAGGCCAGGCCTGTTTCGGCCAGCCAACCGTTTGGGCCTTGGGCCCGTTTTTCAACTGAGGCCCGAGAGGGTTCGGCCCAACGCGTTCTGATATAAGCTGAAACCCTAGGGTTTCAGCATCAGAAACGCGCAGCAGCCTCCCTCCCTCTCCTTCGATCCTCTCGACCCCTCTCTCTCTCCTCCTTCGTCTTCCTCGCCGAACCAGCTCCGTCCACCACCGTTTCCGGCCGCCACCTCCCTCACAACCCTCGTCCCATCCTCCTCCTTCATCTCCCGACCTATCTTCCCCGTCTCCGTCCAAAAATCGGCCGTCCACCACCGGTTCCGTCCCGAGCCCTAACTCGCCACCGCCCCGCTTCCCGTCTCCGACCTCCCCTTCTCTCTCTCCTTCGTCTTCCTCACCAAACTCCGACCGTCCACCACCGTCTCCGACCTCCCCGTCCCGAGCCCTAACACGAACCGAGCTCCCGCCGTCACCGGCGAGCTCGTCAGATCCGGAACGGGACGAGTCGTCCGGACCCGAGCCGTACACCGCCGCTCCCACCGCCGCTATCCACCGTCTCCCCTGCCACCGTTTCGGTACGGTGAGTTCTCGGCCTGTGGAACCTCGGCCGATAACGGCGTCGCCGGTGGTCGGCCGGACCCAAGCAGAACTCGTTCTTCTTCTTTTGCTTTCCCTTTTCCCGAGTTCGTTCAGATCTGATCGGGATGGAACGGAACTCCCGAAATGGAAAGGAACAGAACAACAAAAAACGTGATTCAGGCTTGTTTAAAGGATTGTTGAGTTTTATTGTAAATCTGAATTGTAAAGAGTTGTAAAGAAGAACAACAAATTTAAGATCTTGTTATTATGTTCTTTACGTTTTTGAATCTGTTTAAGTGTGAAAAAGAATAGTTTAAACTGAATTGTTAAAATGAAAATCAGCTTTAGAATAAAGGTTAGATCTTTATCGTTCGGACGTAAAATTGTTATTGTTAAAACTAGGTTGGGTTAAGTTTAACGGGTTTTAAAACGAAAGTCGATTGTTAAGATTAGACTCGAGTTAAGATTAAATCGAAAAGGGGAAACGAAGCCGATCGACTTTATAAGGGTCTTGGACCAAAATATCGACTTTGGAAACGAGCAGAAGGAAATCGTTTGTTTTGAAATCAAAGTCGGAATTAAATAAAGAAAAGGAGTTTCAAAGACGGTTTTAAGTTAAAAATGGTTTTAACTGGGTTTAGATCAAATCTGAGTTCGGTGCACGGGTGCTCGAACCCGATCCATCGTAAATCCCACTTTTATCCCGCTCGAGTGTAAACGACAACTGTCGGATTTAAACTGGACTAATCGTAACCTTTAACTTAACGGCGGAACCACTATTAAATTGTGGCTTCGGGTTAAATTTAGAGCCCGGCTCCGATCAAAGGGGAGCCCCGAAAAGCAATTTACAAAACCCGGGCAGATTCGCCGTGTCGGGCGAATCGGGCCTTTAAGGGTCCTTTATCGACAATGTCGGGTATTTGGGAAGTTTGGAAGTGAGCGACATTGTCGGGGTTACGTTTGGGCATTGAGTTTATTTAATTTCGGTCTGTTCGTACTAGTTTAAAAGTGAGTTAATTGTGTTCTTTTAGATCGTGCTGCAGACCGAGGCAAAGGGAAGCTCGGCGAGTGATTGGGATTGCTTCGGGGTTTATTGGAGCGCTTTTGGTTTTATATACGAGGTAGGGAAAAGTAGCCGGATCTCGGCCCTTATTAGGGAAAGTTAATAGTAGAATTGCATGTGACACCGGGGTGTCGTGGGCTGAGTAGAATTATTAAATTATTAGAAAAGCATGTTACGGGAACTTAGTATTTATTGGGAAGGCATGTGACACTTAGTAGTGTCATAGGAATAGAGAACTAAGCGATAATTGAATTACTGGAGGCATATGACCATGCCCGGAGGTTGACTGTTTAAGTTATGTCTTGGGTGGCCATGAGAGCCCGTGTTATTTGAATTGGTATTTGGGTGGCCTTGAGAGCCCGTGTTATTTATTGTTGAGTTTGGGTGGCCTTGAGAGTCCGTGTGTTATTATTTGGCGTCTTGGGGTTGTTGAACCCGAGTCTTGACTGTTGAGATGTCTTGAGTGGCCTTGAGTGCTTGTTTGTTGAACTTGCTTGTGTTTGTGGTCGCGTTTTCCCGAACCGACTGTGTGTCGGGGAGTGGTGTGGATTTTGGCAGGTTACGAGCATTCTTCGGCTGGCCTAACCAAACTCGAGCCTCGGCAGGTTCTGAGCATTCTTCGGCTAGCCTGTTCCGTGTCCGGATCCCGAGAGGTTATGAGCATTCTTCGGCTAGCCTGATCCGTGACCGGGTCCCGGCAGGTTACGAGCATTCTTCGGCTGGCCTGACCGCGTACGAGGCTCGGCAGGTTCTGAGCATTCTTCGGCTAGCCTGATCCGTGTTCTTGTCTTTGGGGAAGGTCATTGTTGGCTGTGTTGTTTTACTGTGTGAGTTTGAGGTTGAGTTTGTTGTGGAAGGTAACGGGTTGTGGTTAAGTTGAGTACTTGAGTTGGTGTTGGTTTTGGTGTTGTTTTTAGCGTTTGTGTTACTGGCTTTATCTACTAATTATGTCATAGTCAGCCTGTTATCCGTGGAGGTGAGTGAACGCTCACCCCTAGCTGCTTTTCCTACAGGTACTGATCACCGGACGGACTAGGTTAGCTGTTGAAGCTTGTGGAGCTTGGAGCGGAGTCTGGTCTTCTTTTTTTTTGAGTCTAGTGACGGATGTTGTACCTCGTCCACTTGTTGGGACGTTTTTGTATTGTAAATACTATTATTTTGAGAAGTAAATGGAACTGCCAAAGTTTTATTTCAAAACAGGTTCGAGGGTTTTTTATGTTTTTAAATGTTCGCGTCCCGAGTTCGGATCTCTGAAATTGGGGCGTGACATTCCATACATGATAGTGTTTTGTGTGCAATACCATGAGAAATAAAAGAGCAAGAGAGCAACTTCTCTACTTGTGTTCTACTACCCTTTTTATGATAAAGTAGTTCTGTTAATCCTCTAATATACCATTATACCTTTACATTACAACACGTTATCAGCACGAATCGCTCAAAACCGATTAAGGTACGAAATTTTGATATCATTACTAATTTAGTTTCGCTAATTTATTCTACTAACGATACTATTAATATTTGTTTCATACTTATTTATATCTGTTATTTATAAGTATGCTCTGTGATTGCCAATAATACATTGGATCTTTCACATCAGAAAATAACCGTTATGTGTTTATATTTATTTTCTATGTAATGTTTACCCCACGAGCTTGCTCAGTGTGCGATACTTATATTTATATTTGGTTACCCCACGAGTTTTAAATCGGTGAGTGGTTATATATACATATATTTAATTTATGTATTTAAATATTAAACCCCGCGAGTTCGCTCGTTTGTGCAGTTATACATATATTTAATTTCTTGCATTTATTTTGGTTACCCCGCGAGTTCGCTCGTTGTGTGGTTATGTATCTATACATATATTTAATTTTCGTATTTATATATTAAACCCCGCGAGTTCGCTCGTTTGTGCGGTTATATATGTATACTTAATTTTATGCACTTATTATGGCTACCCCACGAGTTCGCTCAGTGTACGGTTATGGTTATACTAACCGTTTGCGATTATTTTACCCCGTGAGTTCGCTCATTGTGTGGTTATATATATTTGTAACTTGAAGCTTACAAATATCATGATATTTTGGGCTAGAAGTTCCAAAAATGTAATACCAGGGACATGAAGTCGGGTATGATAAAATTCATATATGTCATATTAAAATTATTCTGACATACGATTGTTTTGATCGATATCCAGGATGGAAATAACCAAGTGCCTGTATGCACCACTACAACTGGATGGAAAAAACTATTATGAATGGGCATTGGACACAACTCTCCATTTAAGATCTAAGAATCTTGGAGATACAATAAAAGAAGGGAATGAAGAATTTGTGCAAAGCAAAGCCCATGCCACAATTTTTATCCGTCATCATATGGATGAAAACCTAAAAGGGGAGTATTTGAATGACGAAGATCCACTCGAATTGTGGGTTAGGCTCAAGGAAAGGTTTGAGCACATGAAAGCAATAGCTCTTCCCCGAGCACTATATGACTGGTCTAATCTCAGGCTGCGGGACTTTAAGTCCGTAAATGAATACAATTCAGCCATGTTCAAAATTGTATCCAAGCTTCGCAGTTGTGGTGAGAAGGTAACTGACGAATCTATGCTTGAGAAAACATTCTCCACGTTCCATCCCTCGAATATGGTCCTACAGCAGCAATATCAAGCAAAAGGGTTTACGAAATTTACAGATCTGATAGCTTATTTG
The DNA here is from genome assembly GCA_963921825.1 of Erodium maritimum. Taxonomy (NCBI): domain Eukaryota; kingdom Viridiplantae; phylum Streptophyta; class Magnoliopsida; order Geraniales; family Geraniaceae; genus Erodium; species Erodium maritimum. Next base: position 48,471,033 of record OY997594.1, on the reverse strand, counting down.
CTCGTTGCAGAGCAAAATAATGAATTATTAATGAAAAACCATCAAACTCGCCCCGTAGGCAGTGCTCCATTCCCTGAAGCGAATGTGACAAGATATGATGGTAACTCTGGACCCAGACGAGGTCGAGGACCCTTTAGAGGTCGAGGTCGTGGACGTGGTCGCAGTCAGGGCTATGGGCATAACAACTTCCAGCCTTATGGAAGGGACAAAAAGGTGTACTACCAGAGGTGGAACAAATATGAAAGGCGTGAGAAAGGAAAAGGCCCACAAAGCCAAGCTCCTAAAAACACTGAAACTATATGCTATCGATGTGGTGGAACAGACCATTGGGCTCATATTTGTCGTGTACCGGATCGCTTGGTAAAACCTTATCAAGAATCGATCAAAGAAAAAGACAAGGTCGTGGAGACGAATTTTATTGATCATACTGATCCTGTTGATCCAATCAAGCTTACTGTCTCCGACTTCTTCGAAGATGATGATGGAAATATAAGTCGTGGTGAAAATATGGCATGAACTTATGATTACTAGTATTTCCTTTTACTACTGTAATGCATGCATGCTTACAAGTATTTCATTTTGACTATTGTAATACCTTTTGTAATCCCTTTGAACTAATGTAATGCCTTTTGTTTTGTGAAAGGATATGGATTCTAACAATGGGTTGCGTGCTTGCAGAAATGATGGTGATTTGTGTATTGTTGATTGTGCTACTACACACACAATCCTGACTGACAAGAAATATTTTTCTTGCTTAACCTTGGTTGAAGCAAATGTTAACACAATCATGGGTACTACAAATTTGATAGAGGGCTCGGGAAGAGCTACCTTGTTATTAGAAAATGGAACAAAGTTGAGTACTCATAATGCTTTGTATGCAAGTAGATCCATAACAAATATACTTAGCTTTAACGATATTCGTGACAATGGATATCATATCGAGACCATAAATGAAAATGAGAATGAGTTTCTCTGTATCACCTTTGATAAATGTGGTGAAAAGCGTGTACTGGAAAAATTACTTGTTCTATCATCAGGGTTGTATTACACAACCATAAGAACAGTTGAAAGCTACGCTACAATGAACCAGAAGTTCATTAATCCAGATATTTTTATACTCTGGCATAATCGTCTTGGTCATCCTGGATCAACGATGATGCGTAGGATTATTGAGAACTCATATGGCCATTCGTTAAAGGACCAGAAGATCCTTTTATCCAATGAGGTATCGTGTACACCTTGTTCACAAGGGAAATTAGTGGTCTGACCATCTCGAACCAAGGTTAATATTGAATCCCCATCCTTCTTACAAAGGATTCAGGGAGACATATGTGGCCCTATTCATCCATCAAGTGGACCGTTCAGTTATTTCATGGTCCTGATAGACGCATCCAGCAGATGGTCTCATGTTTGTTTATTATCAACGCGAAATGTTGTGTTTGCTAAATTGCTGGCACAAATGATTAAATTAAGGGCACATTTCCCTGATCATCCAATTAAGTCTATTCGTCTTGATAATGCTGGTAAATTCACATCAAAGACGTTTGATGATTATTGCATGTCTTTGGGGATTGATATTGAACACCCCGTTGCACATGTCCATACCCAGAATGGTCTAGCAGAATCTTTTATTAAGTGTATACAGATAATTGCACGAACATTATTATTGCAATCACAATTATCCGTTTCTGCTTGGGGACATGCTGTATTACATGCTGCATCTTTGATTCGTTTGAGACCTAGTGCTTATCATCAATATTCTCCTGTACAACTTGTGTGTGGTCATCAACATGATATATCCCATTTGAGAACTTTTGGTTGTGCTGTCCAAGTTCCTATTGCACTTCCCCAGCGCACAAAAATGGGACCCCAACGCCGTTTGGGGATTTATGTTGGGTTTGATTCACCATCCATTGTCAGGTTTCTTGAACCTCAAACGGGTGATATGTTTACTACAACATTTGCAGATTGTCATTTTGATGAGACAATATTTCCACCTTTAGGTGACAAGAATAAGTCTCCTGAAGTAAGGCATGAACTCTCTTGGAGAGTAAATTCTCTATCTCATCTTGACCCGCGTACATCACAATGTGAAACTGAAGTACAGAGGATAATCCATTTGCAAAATATTTCAAATCAAATGCCTGATGCATTTACAGATACATCAAAGATAACAAGGTCATATATAGATGCAAACAACGTACCAGCAAAAATTAATGTTACTGGTGATACTGCAAAAGCAGCAATTGACTCCTCTAGTACACGGCAGAAACGTGGGAGGCCATTTGGGGCCAAGGACGTTGTTCCTCGAAAACGAAAAAAATCAGACGAATAGAGAGTGTGAAAAAATATCAGAGCCGGTTCTAGAAGAACCAAACGTTCCGAAAATATCGGGAGGCTCTAGTACTCTTAATGAATTACAAGAGAAAAGAAATGAAGAGATTCATATGAATTTTTCACACATAAATGAGACTTGGGATCGAAACTCGATTATTATTGATGAAGTTTTTGCATTTGCAGTTGCCAATGATATAATCAATGATTTTTATTTTGAGCCACGTATTATTGACGAATGTCGTCAAAGGCATGATTGGCCAAAATGGGAAGAAGCAATTCGGATAGATTTGGCTTCACTGGCAAAACGCCAAGTATTTGGGCCTATTATCAAAACACCTGTAGATGTTCAACCCATTGGGTATAAATGGGTGTTTGTGAGAAAACGAAATGAGAAAAACGAAATTGCTCGATATAAGGCAAGACTTGTGGCCCAAGGTTTTTCTCAACGACCTGGAGTCGATTTTGACGAAACATATTCACCTGTGATGGATATGATTACTTTCAGATATTTAATCAGTTTAGCAGTCTCTGAGAGACTGGATATGTACATGATGGACGTAGTCACTGCTTACCTTTATGGTACATTGGATACCGATATTTATATGAAACTCCCTGAAGGATTGAAATTGCCTGAAGCAATGAAAAATAGTCCAAGAAATCTGTTTTCGATAAAATTACAAAAGTCGTTGTATGGACTAAAACAATCCGGGAGAATGTGGTACAATCGTCTTAGCGAGTACCTTATTAAAGAAGGTTATAAGAATAACATCATATGTCCATGTGTATTCATAAAGGAAAAAAACTTTGGGTTTGTTATTGTAGCAGTGTACGTCGATGACATAAATCTGATTGGGACTCCAAAAGAGATCCTCAAAACTGCAGAATATCTGAAAAAGGAGTTTGAAATGAAAGATTTGGGGAAAACTAGGCATTGTCTCGGCCTGCTGATTGAACATATTTCTGATGGCATTTTGATCCATCAATCTGCATATGTTGAGAAATTATTGAAGCGCTTCAACATGGATATCGCGTATCCACTCAATACCTCTATGGTCGTCCGATCTTTAGATCCGAAGAAAGATCCATTTCGTCACAAAGAAGAAGATGAAAAGATAGTTGGTCATGAAGTACCATATCTGAATGCAATTGGGGCTCTATTATACTTGGCACAATGCACGCGGCCAGATATAACGTTTGCAGTAAATGTGCTTGCGAGATTCAGTTCAGAACCTACTAGATGACATTGGAACGGAATCAAGCATATACTCCGTTATTTGAGTGGAACAAAAGATTTGGGTTTATTATACTCAAGGTCCAAAGAAAATGTTGGCCTAGTCGGATATGCAGATGCAGGATATCTATCAGATCCCCATAAAGCTCACTCCCAGACAGGATATGCCTTCACATGCGATGAGACAGCAATTTCTTGGCGCTCAACAAAGCAGACTTTGGTTGCAACGTCATCCAATCATTCAGAAATTCTAGCACTACATGAAGCCAGTCGAGAGTGTGTGTTCCTGCGATCACTAATTCAGCATATACGAAGCACAATTGACATCCCTCCAGCAAACTCTCCTTCCACAATATATGAGGATAATGCAGCTTGTATCGCTCAAATAAGAGGAGGCTACATCAAAGGGGATAGAATCAAACACATCTCTCCAAAATTCTTTTATACTCATGAACTCCAAAAGAGTAATGAGATAGATGTAAAGCAGGTTCGATCCAGTGAAAATCTTGTTGACTTATTCACCAAAGTTTTACCGACATCAACGTTTGAGAAGCTGGTATACGGAATCGGCCTGCGTCGACTTAGCAAGCAACCAAAGTAACCATGTCGTTTTCAGGGGGAGCAACAATCAGGGGGAGCGAGAATTGTGTGTTGCACTCTTTTTCCCTTATTCAGGTTTTATCTAATTGGGTTTTCTTGAAAAGGTTTTTAACGAGGCAACCTAAGCTTGAAGCACATTCAGCTTTATCGTAGTTTTTGTGAATTGTGGTGTCCAAGGGGGAGTGTTATGGAAATTATTGTGGCCCCTACACTTCACATCGATGGAAGAGACATGGACCATGTCTTATGGAGGTTAGGTAATTGTGAAGACTTGTGTCTGTAACTTTCTTCTATAAATAGGAGTTGAAACCATGTAAATTGTGCAGAGAGAAAAAGTTTCCATACATGATAGTGTTTTGTGTGCAATACCGTGAGAAATAAAAGAGCAAGAGAGCAACTTCTGTACTTGTGTTCTACTACCTTTTTATGATAAAGTAGTTCTATTAATCCTCTAATATATCATTATACCTTTACATTACAACATTTTTATTATAAAAGAACTAGAGGAACAGGGCCAGGAAGAATTAAATAAGAGAAAAGTAATCAAAAGCGGTTGACCAATAAGAAAAGTGCATGCAAGGTGGGCCACATCTACTTCTCCCCCGTTTCTCTCTCTAGTGAGCTGTGGCAGGAGGAGAGAACTGTAACTTCTGTTTATGCGAAATATGTATGTGGCTGATATGCAACCAGCAAGCAACCAAGCTGTGCTTCACAATTTTTATACTTTTACTTTCTCCTCATTCGCTTTCACTCCTCTTTTCCTCTTATTTATTCACCATTTTTCCCCATGTAAGGTCCTCGTGTTCTTGTCCTTTTTCGCTTCCTCCTTCTATCCCTTTGATCTTTGTGCACTTCTTTGGTCTCTTGGGCTGCCAATTGGACCTGGGTAAGTTAAATTGTTTCACAAATTTGCTGAAGTTCAGTTCTTTTTGTGATTTTTGTTCAGTTTTTCCATATGGGTCTGTTTGTTATCGGTGTTTCATAGGCCATGTATGTATATATGCTCATGTGGACTTGTTATGTGTTTCTGTTTGGTGAATCGTATAACGTTCTGTTATGATATAGAGAAACGCATAACTCTCCAATTGATCCAGCAGAGCGGTTTTGGTTCTGTACTGATCTATTTGATGTACTGTTTTTGGAAGTTTTCATGGAGATATTTACTGGGTTTATGCTTATGTTAGACTATCAGGTGGTGTCAGTTCATGAAATGTCGTGGGTTTCTGAGATGAGTCTTGCTTGCTGAGTTTTCGGGGGATTGATTGCCTGTCATTTAGTTGTAGATGATGGATTTTGATTTGATAGCCCTTTGATTTTGATAATGTTGAGTGAAGACTGAAGGGTAATCATGTCTGTCAATTGCCTATATGTCCCATTTGTTATGCCTATGTTTTCTTATGATTGGAGTTAATAGGGTGAAAAGAGATCTTTTGTTTTAGAATTTTCAGGTGCTCGTTCTTCTAAGGGCATCTTCAATGGTATTAGTTCATGTTGGACTAATAGGGGTTATAACTGGTATGTCATAGTAGAGGGAAACTGAAAAAGCTGGGCTAATAGAAGCTGTTACACAGTAGGAATAGCCCATGATGGAAAAATTGAAAGAGTAGAGAGAAATGTTGGGAGAAGGTTGTTTTTGGTGTGAGTAAAAGGATTTGGTGGTATTTATACTGAAATTTGGGGTAAAAAAATTGGATTTCTTGACTTTTTTCTAAGAAAAGAGGACACGTGGCTTAACACTATTGGTTGGGCGATTATAGCCGTTGGGCTTTCGACCAGGCACCGCCGATTCGTCTTGGAAAATCGGATTCACCACACCTTTTTGCCCCCGTTGAAGATGCTCTTATGGCTAATTTGGGGGAAGCTTATGGCAATTATTCAATCTGGAAATGCAATTTTTTTTATGCTTCTTGTTGTCATTGTTTACATCATTTTAAAAATGTATTGCTGATCTTACTTTGCATTCTTATTGCATGTTTACACTTTCAGTGATCTCTTAGTCATAGAATCATTTTAGTTCTGTGAAAGAAAGTAGCCGGGAATGTTCAGTGGTTGGTTTTTCTTTACACATAAGTTCATTCTGGTTTGTTTTTTTAGGGAAAAAAAACAAACCAGAATGAACACCCCCCTTGGACATTCTGGTTTGGTTTTGATGCTCTTATAGTTGTGATGTACATCCCCTTTCTTCCAATGTCGTTTCTTCTGTTTCCATCTCTCACTAGCTTGCTTAACTGATCGTTCAGGTAACTTGTGAAGAGCACCTATAAATAAGTTATTTACTGTAGCCGGTCAATTTATCATGTCTGATCATATAGCCCGATCATATAATGATATTGATGGAATAGCCGGGCAATCTGGGATTCATCTCAAATCTAACTGGATGGCCCGTTGGACAGACAGAAGCAGCAAGACAACAGAACAAGATTCACTAAATTATGAGTTGAAAGAAGATAATCATGGCACTAGGCAACGGTTTTTACTTGGAGGGTCAGAGATAAAGACTAACATTTCTGCATTTGCTAAAGGATCCAGAGAAGTAAGTACCGTCAGAACAGCTAAGAGGCTCCTTACTAGTTCACCGAATTTGAAAACAGAAGGACATGCTTGTAAGCCATTGTGTATTATCAGTAAAAGTCAACCAAACGAATGTCTATTATGCCGAGGTGTTTGGGTCTAAAATGAGCTCGAATTCTGATGTTGATTCTATTTCTTCAGGGAAACAAGCAAATCCCTATCCACCAGCACTTGAATGGGCTTTTCCAGAGGCAGAAACTCCATCAAGAAACTGTAACTTTCAGCCTCCTGAGGACACGGTGAAGTATCACAATTTTTTTGAAAAGAACGATTTGGTGGGCTCGGTGTCTTCTAAGGATGGTTTCATTGGATCAAATTCTAGAGCTGTTCCATGTGGAGTTGACAGGAAGGCTCCTATACTGTCTATGGGTGTAGGAGAAGGAACCAATCGTTCAAGCTCTCTTTTGGCCTCAAAAGAACACCTTGTGAGTAACAATTTCAGTAGCTATTCTACTTTTTTCATCGGTGAGAATAAAACTGGCTATATGATGAACTCCAGAAGACCTGGTACTTCAGTAATCGGGCTAGATGGAGCGTTCTCATTTGAACGTTGTCATCAAGTGCCAAACTTGTCTGCAGGAGGTCAAATGTTGAGGGAGTCAACTGTGGCCGCCAAATTTAAAGGGAAAATGTTAAGTCAACTCTATAGTTTTCCTCAGGATATTGGTTCCTCTGGTCAGCAAGGAGTAAGGATTCAGCTTCTTGAAAGCTCCACAGACAGTGAAGGAAGAGAAACCATCAAAACTTCTACAGCTGGTTTAAAGAATGAATCATCAACTGATACTGATACCATGGAGATGAATACTTTCCAGAAAAATAATCCCTCTGGTACATAACACATTACACTGATATTCACTTCTTACAAAGTTATGATCCAAAATCCTATGGTCTTATATGGGTTTGATTAGTATAACTGGTTGCTTTCTTGTTTTCTACATATATATTAATCTTGTTCGATGTTTCTTTGTCACAGCTTACCCTCCCTCTCCATCCAATAAGGTAACTCTTGGCAAACTTTGATCCTTCATGTAAGTACTGTAATTTTATATACCACACCACTTGCTAATCAGAACATACTGTAGTTTTACATTAGGTCATTATGAATTTGTGCCGGTCCATACTAAATAGTTTCTGTAAAATCCTAAAATTCAATTTTGGCATGTCTGATAGAGATTAAAGCACTTCAAGCAGGCTTAACATATTTGTGAGCTGACATAAAAATACATGGATGTATGTACCCTGAGATATGCAAACCATATTTTGTAGAGAACTATTTCTACTGTGAGGTGAATAGTTTTTTTTTTTTTTGCCATGCTATAGTATGATGCATTACATGGACTTTAACTCTAATAACGTTTATAAATATTGTGCTAGTTGTTGCACTGTAATGTTTTACTCATGACAAGTGTGAATTCCACAGGACTTGAAAGTCTACCAAGTTAAAATAGCTTTGGGCAGAGGAGACACAGAAAGAGAATTATGGAACACCGATAAAAAGCAAAAGCTTCATGCACTTCCAGGTGCAGCAAGCTCGACAGATGACAAGGACACGAGCTCCTCAAGAACTCAAAGTCTGGATGTGGAGCACCTCTTCTCCAACGCTGAACAGGCTGCAGATTCAAACTCCGATGCTTGGCCAAGTAGCATTGAGCCAAGCAGCAGATGGGTAAAGCGCCTCAAGTTGGGTTTGTCTTCGGACTCTCTTGCTCGTGGCACCCAGAGCTCGAAAATGGAGGAACCATCTTCTCGTGAAAAAGCAAACAAGCTATTCTGCAGAATCATGGAAGGCAGCTCAGAGGCCAGGAGTAGAAAAGAAAAGATGGTCCAAGAAAAAAAGTCATTTGGAAAAGTTGAAGATCAAACAACTTCACATAATTGGATCAGGAGGTGGTGCCATAACCAATCTTCGAGCACTCAGAGGAATAAGGAAGCACCAGCTGTGAGTTGTACGCCAGAAAGTTTCAAGGAAACGTCGAATAAGTTTCAAAAGAAACAGTTTCCTAGCGTTGCTGCCATGGCGCTGATGGGTAAGGCCATGAATGGTTTTCGCCCTTGTGAGTTTCGCAAGTTGGGATCTTCTGTAGTATGGAACACCAAAGGATAGTAATACGGAGTAGTTGTCCGGATCAAGAAGAAGAAATGCTTATAACCTTAGTATATGAGTCCTTCCTGTCTGTACCTTAGTGTTCTTGGCAAAAGTGGTGTTCTTGAAACTGGCCTCCTTTATATACGTTTGATCTTGTGTATATTTGAGAGTTCTTTTTGAGCTGTTAATTGCCCTTTGCAGATTCCAAGACTGTTTTTTGCCCATTAATCTGGAAAAATTGGGTTTTGAGACGATCATAGTGGTTTCCTTTAAAAGAATTACATTGTCAGGTCCGGTGGAAGCTCATTTTTATCCCTCCTGGTTTGACTATTGAATCAAATACCAAGTCATGACAGAAGTGTTGTCTACAACAGAACAGCAATATCAAAATTGAGCTCAATTCTTTTTTTGAACTTCCATACCAGAACATATCACAACCATAATCCTCTATCTTTGAGCATATCAAAAAGCTGTTTATTACACACATCCATATAAATATAAATATAATATATATCAGCACGTGAAGTAGTTTTGATACAACGGTCACTCCAGACACAATATATAGTATTGCTGAGGTTTTCAACTACCCAATTTCCCCACAAAAGAAAGCAGCAAACCTGACCAGCTCTACAGTTTATTCCTGAGCCTACGACGTTCTATTTTTACACAAGGACCTTCTATTTTACATTCAGTAACTGGCAAAGGCGACACCTGCTCCTCTGTAAGAGCAAAATCTCCGAACCTCCCCGGTTTGGGGGGAGGCCTTCAAATCGCCTTTTGACAATGATTTTCTTCTTCAGATCTTTTCCCAGTCTACTGTTTATATCACCATGCCATCTTGTATTGTCCCATTCTCCATAACAATGGTGATTCCTGATCGAATGTAAAACCCATCTTCTGGCCTTTCAGCTTCTTCAACTCCCTACAAAGCCAGGCCCATTTGATTATATAATATGCATTTTTACTTTAGAGAGCTTTATTCCATAGGGTGGTGGATTCACTTACATCTTTATTAACAATGACAACATCTTTTCCTATTTTGGCATTCTTGTCTATGATGCAGTTCCTGCACACACAAAATCAAGAACCCCATGTTAGAGGATGCTATCAAATTTCACCTGATTCGGTGTCTCATGTTTTGAGTTGACATACTTGATTTTCGTATTCTGTCCGATCCCGATCGGGACCTTCCCCTCCGCCAGCAAAGATGCAATTTCAGACTCGGTTTGGTAAAAGTCTGCACCCATCATGACCGTATCCTGAAATGGGAAGGAATAGTTGGTTCATAGGGTTAGAATTGATCATTATATTACACAAGCAGAGAATCCATATAAATCAATCACCTTCATCTCAACACCATAATCTAAACGTGATCGTTCACCCACTATGGAGTGCTTGATGCTACACTCTCGCAAGAAACAACCATGCGATATAATTGCGTCCACAATCTGGCATTTGTCGATTTTGGTTGGTGGCAGGAACCGAGGAGATGTGAAGATTGGAGTCTTAGGGTCATAAAACTCAAACTGTGGAAACTGCATAAACCAATTATGGTTTCAAGGGAGAAAACAAATTTAACTTCAATTAATGCTCAAAGCAAGGAATCTATAAAGTGTAATAAAGAAACAATTGTTCCGAAATGTGGATTTTTTAAGTGAAAAATCAACCTCTTCGGTGAGAGCCAAGTTAGCATCGTAAAAGGATTTTATCGTTCCTATGTCCTCCCAGTAGTCTCTGAATACATATCCCTGTCATACAAGACCAAGCATGTTAATATGTTAAAAGGACTAATTACCGAAATGGTCCATGAACTATCAGAAAATTACCAATTTAGTCCCCAAACTGGCAAAAAAACACCAATTAGTTATAGCTTTTGCAAAAGATTGGACTAAATTTGGTCCTTTCACAATAGTTTTAATCCACCCTATAATTGAAACTAAGGAAGAAAATAAAGATCCCTTACTTGGACATTGTGCTCCATAACAGCAGCAGGAATGATTTCAGAGCCGAAGTCATTGGCTGTAGGATATCTCCACTTTAAAAGCTTTAACAACACATCTGTCTTAAATACATATACTCCCATTGATGCTATGTAGGGGTTTTCTGCAGCTTCTTGGGGAGACAACCCAAGAAGAGTGGTGTCCACTTGCTGCAAACAAAACAGTATTAGATTCAATTATTTGGAAGAATTTAGAATCTAATTTTACCAAGCCTAGATTCATATAAACCATTGGAATTAATTATAAGACACATGTTGATCTTACCATGGCTTCAAGACCTTCACCCTTTGGCTTTTCGGCAAATTGGACAACTCTTCCGGTGCTGTCAATCTTTACCAATCCATAATCTGATGCACGGCTGGAAAATGATAATTCAATTTTAGATGAAAACAAGATCCATATTTAAAAAAAAATTATACATGTGGATGCATCTTCAAGTGCATCCTGTAATCGAAGTCCCTATATTTTTTGTCCTACTCTTGTTTGCTCTCTATTACGAAAATCAAATAAGGCCTAAATGATAATTGCAATTGACAAAATAAAGTACAGCTGAAGAAGAAAATCATCAAGGAACAAAAAGAAGATACTCTAACCTTTCACCAACTTGTGCACATGAAATCGTTATATCAGCATTTCTGTCGATATGATTCTGTTTGCACAGATAAAACAGGTAAGCAAAAGCATGCAATTTAAAACCATAACTCCACTGAATAAGAATGTAATTGAGTATATACCTGTATGAAGTGCATATAATCCATTCGATAAAGATGATCCCCAGACAAGATCAATACATTTTCAATGTTCCTGTTCTTGGCATCCTACAAAGATCCACATAATTCTAAACTTGATTTCAACCATACAGAACCGAAGAACTATGCAGAAATCAGTATACATGAATCTCCACACCCACCTCAAATACCCATGTGAATTGCCTCACAGCATCAGCTGTACCTTGGAACCAATTCATTCCAGTGTCTCCGGGTGTTTGAGTGGCTGCAAGAACCTGGTACAAATTCCCTCCAGTCAGCAAGACCAGTTATGTTAATAACAATATGAAACCAATTGGCCTAAAAGATCTCATACCTCTACAAATCCATCACCAAAGTTGATGCCATTCCCAAAGTAGGTGCGTGCTATGTGCCTATTGAGGGAAGCGGAATTGAACTGAGTGAGCACAAAAATTTTGTTTAGCCCACTGTTGATGCAGTTGCTCATTGGGATGTCTATAAGCCTGTAACACCCTCCAACAGGAACCTGCACATCATAGTATATTCACACCACACTTTTACACAATTGCACCTTAAATCTCAACTGGACTCAGTATCTAAAAAGGAAGGAACAATCAACTACTAATGGATCTTTTAAGCTAGTATCCTAATAAAATTGATGGCACAGAGCAGTAGTAAATAAGTTTTCTTACAGCAGGAGTTGCAGCTCTTTTGGTTAGAGGAAAGAGATGGGTCCCTGGACCTCCTCCTAATATGATCGAAGCCACATTCTTGGGATCTGCTTTTGGCCTTTCAAACCATGGAGTTGGGATAGTCTGAAATTGAAAAGCCAAAAGTAAGAATACAATCTTAAAAACAAACTGAATCATTTCAATTCACATACGGTAAATTCGTAGATCATTTCAAGTACTATAAACTAAGGACCAAAACAAAGACTATCTGCACAGAATCAGTTCAAAACTAAAATAACTCACCACAGTTTCCTTGGTAGCATCATTTGATGTAAGAACAGAAGAAGCAACCCCAGGCTTGATCCTACAGACCCTCTTCTCAGTTCTCAGACCTCTTGCCAACTGATTCACTGAAAAACTACTGTTCTTGCTCCATCCCCCACTCTCTCCATTGAAAAGGCTTGGTTTTGGGACAAGGGTATTAGCTTTCAAACCCACACAACAAGAATCCATTACACCTCTTTTGCCTAAGCTCACTGAAAACCCAGAAACAATGGTGAATCAGAAAATGGTATCAAACCGCCACAAAAAAAAATAGAGCACTGAACCGGAATAAAGCAGAGTCCTAATCTAAGTAACCAAGTAAAGTATAGGTCACACAAAATTAAACAAATGGAGTAATAAACACAGCTGTGTCACTCAAGTCACACACAGACACAATAAAATATTACAGACAGGTTTTGACATAAGCAACTCCAAGAGAAAAAAGTAAACAAAGCTCAAATCTAAGCATCTGGAGAAAGATATAAAACGAAGATCCCGAGTACCCAGATCAAAAAAGCTCCTAAAAATCCAAAATTTGAGCAGAAAACAGAGATGCAAAAGAGATTGAAACACACCCACAAGCACAAAAGCTTTCAAGATTGTGCGAAATGGGGCAAAGTAGAGGTAAGAGCCAGCAAAGGGAGTGAAATGCGTGAGTGATGTTGAAGAGAAGGCGGTCAGCTTTTTATGGGTCCTGTGAGTTTCACGAGAAGCCCTGCAAATTTATTTATTTTGATTTTCACAAATATATGAAAATTTATATATTTCTCTGGGAAAAAATAATCAGAAAATGCAATGCCGCAATTTCTCTGCTTTACAGTTTACACAGACCCAGTTTCTACTTTCTAGGCTCCCTCTTGCATGTTGAGAAATGAGAAGAGCCATTTTTATACCAAACACCTGTCCCTTTAATAGCTACAGATATTTTCAAAATAAATGTGATTTCACAAATATAAATATTTAATTTAAGATTTAAAATACATGTGCATCATGGCATAATATCCAACTCTATTATAATGTCGTTAATGCCAAATAATTAATAATATTCATGACCCAGTTATGACTTACCTTTCGTTAAAACAAGAGAGTTAGAATTTGGGGTTACAGCAACAATTTATAAACCAAAATGAACATCTGTATATAACTATGTCATTAATTGATGATGCTAATATAATTATAAGTGGAAAGAGATAAAACCAGAAGAAAATGGTACTTCTGTTATATATCAAGTGATGAAAAATTGGGAGAGGTTACCAGAAAGAGATGAAGAAGAAACAAATTCTTGTTGTGGATTGGAGAATTGTGTTTGTTCTTCCCTTCCTAGCTCAAATTTTTTGATTTTTGGAGTGATCGAGAAAGCTTCCAAATCTGCCTGTGATCAATTTTTGTTGTTTGCTTGTTTCATTGCTATTTTTCCTCTTCTTCATCCATCTCACTACAAAAATGTAATTTCTTCTAAAATATCATTCTTAACTCATGGCCATCAATAAATTTAGCTGACAATCAGATTTTCTTTGAACTTTTCAAATCCCAAGTGCCCAATGCTGTGCTCGAATCTCAACTAATTTTTCATACAATACGAAATTTATCACTTGTTTTAAAAATATATAAATTTTGTAGCTATAAACTCTCGAGACGAGTATAAAAACTTAAATTTTAAGCAAATATTTAATTAGAGATTACAAAATCTGTGATTTTGTATATAGGAAAAAGTACTGTGTCACCTATGGGGTTATTTTCCATTGAATCACTTAAGACTTTTAGGTTTGTTTGAAATGCATGTTGATTAAGCTTGATTTTTTTTTAGTCACTGATCAATGTAATTTTTGTTATTAAATAAAGATTATTTACAGCCTAAAAAAAATTGATGCACCTATCATATATAATCTGGGATATTCTCTCCACTTACACTTAATAAAACCCAGGAGTTTGCTTTACAATAATGTTGATATATGGTCCATAATGGTAGACAAACAAAAATTCTTAAAGCAAATCTTCATGAAAAATCATGATATTCCATAATATCTATTATAAATATATAAAAGAAGATTATCAACTTCTCTATAAAAAATACTTTTCAACAAAAATAAAGATTATAGAACATAATATGTGGTATGTATGTTAGGGAGCAATATTTATTCTTTTTTATAATTTTTATGACGCTTTTTGGTGGGTTTTATTTGTTCTCATCTTTTATCTATTTTTTTGTATGACAGTTAGTTTTAGATTTAGTTATTTCTAAGGAAAACAGTCGAAAACCGGCTCATCAGGCTACCAACAACGTTTCAAGAAATAATTGGTGAAATAGAAAAAACAATTGTCGTCCACTCTTTGATATTAGTAAGAGACCCCGAAGTTGTGTTGGTTTTTAACCTGGTCGGAGTCTATCGCATCGATATTCAATGGAATTGATGCCATCTCTCGGTTGATGGGCAGGTAGTATCTTCCAATGCATCAATATTTGAACTCGCCGAATCTATGAAATATGGATATGTGGACGTCGATTTGTAAACATCGGGTCTCCACAACAATGTTATGAAACTCAGTGTCAATACACACTTGAAAAAGACGTCAAAACAATTGAAGACATGAGTAGAGCTTTAGGGTTAGAGAAAATACTGTGGTCGGATAAGACATTCAAGGAAGAGAGATAATTGGGAAGAAGACACCGGTTAAGATTTTAGGGTTAGAGAATTGATGAATGACATGAGATTCATTTAAGAAAGGGTAGAGCGGAAAATGTCTAGATATAAAATGAATAGCTATAATAAATAAGGATGAAATAGAAACATAAAAAAATACCTTAACTTAACCTACAAAAATCGATCCACGCCTTTAGTTTATTTGTAGTTACTAAAAATAATGGTTTGTCCAGAATTTACAAGGTCATAATAGTAAGGGGCCCACATAGCCAAGTCCAAACAAGAAGATCCATCTATCAAGCAAGCATTTCATTGCCGGGCTTTGGACACCCAAACCTTACCTAACCCCATGGACGGTTCTCATTTCACAAACCCTAAACCCACACATTTTTTGACCTTCATATTTACACTCTTATTGCATCCCCTTCACACTTCACTCACTACGCCACACAAGTACACAACATCATCATTTATAAACAGTATGGTAAATGTACACCTACGTAGCTATTGTCTTTATTAGAAACCGATCTCGTGTGTCCAATAAGATATCAAATAAATGTTACTAAAAAATCGTGTGCATATTCCTTTTTTATATAATTTTACTAATCATCCAAATAGATGAAATATCATTTCTATTGTTGACCTATTAAACACAACTTGCTCTATTACAATTTTTCTCTCCAATAATATGAGACATTATTATTTTGTGGAAAACATAGTTAGGATAACAAATTGATAATTGATAATTATTGAATTGGGCAACAAGTACAATGTCTCAAGGCATGAAAATGATATTTAAACAATTAAGCTAAATTGACAATAAACTTACAAACGACAAGCAATAAACAAGATCCAAATAAATCTAAACATTTCACTATTCGTTGTGGTGAACCATTATCGATTCATTATATTATATTTTAAGTAAAATTAATTTATTCCGATGAACTGAAATTTAAAAGTTTAATTTAAGATTGAATGACAAAAATACAATTAATAATACTCTACAACATAAGATAATACCTCTCTTAAGCACAAGTAAGATAGTCTCTTGAATCTTTATTATTATAATTATTTACCGTTACACACAGTATTTGACCAATCAAAGTGATTGATGAACATGATCATCAATAGGGTAGTGGGTTTCTTGGCCGTACACATGTCAAGGTATGATTGGGCACACCATGAATGGTTTAGCCCGTAGTACCCTTTAGTTTGGGCCGTTGAGGTTTTGTTATGAGAAAAGGGTCCCATTAGTGTCCCAAGGTTGAGAGAGAAAAGGACGTGTAAGAGCATGAAATGCCCTTGAAATGAAATCAAAGGGACAAGACTTGCGAATCAAGCCAAACCAAGAATAAGCAAACAAACAAGTAAACGATGAGCTTGTTTAGGTAAAGGTGACAAAGACTCATGTGCCTTGTTGCCTAAATCATTGACCCTCCTCCATATCTTCTCTCTGCTGCTCGATTGTGACCGTTTTTCCTGCACTTTCTTGTAACCATGGAAAACTAGGGTAATTTCATAGGGGGAATTGAACATTGGAATTTGCAACAAAAAAAAAACTTAGGACTCTTTAGTTGGGCCGAGTTCCAGGCAGAGGCGGATACAGAAATTTATTTTATGGTATGCCATCAATAATAATTAAATGTAAAAAAAAAAAATCAAAGTCGGTTTAAGAAGTGATAGAGTTTGATCAATTTTCAAATGACATAAATTTCTCATACGAGCTCTCATTTGGGTCCGTAAGATATCAAATCGAATAGAATTCTGATATCTACAATTTTTATGAAGGAAGTTCAGCTATAAAATACAGTTAATGAACTCATACACGTCGTGCTAGTCGAACGATCAATCATACGTTGTTTGGTCGGCCATGGACAGAGGGCTCTAGGAAAAACATATATTCAGTCATACGATGTATATGAAAACCTAAATGATATAATATGAGACAAAACTATTTCATTGTCAATGACTATAAATACTTGTAAATGTATACTACTGAACCGTTATGTTTTACATCTAACCTTTTTCAAATACAACCTACAAAAAACTATGATAAAGGTTGTTGGAAAGTGTAATAGACATTTTGAGTGTAAAAAGAGTATTTTTTTTTAAAAAATAAGGTTATATACGCAGCAGATTTTCAAATGATCGTAACTTCTTCATACGAACTCCGATTTACGCCCGTAAAATATCAAAGCGAAGGTATCTGAATGCTCTACAGTTATATATAACTTTCTCGGGGCAGGGTATGCCGTGGCATACCCTAAACCCCTCTAAATCCGCCTATGGTTCCAGGCCTAATTAAGTAAAAAAAAAAAAATGAAAGAATTCATTCCAACACCATTCTAACCCATTTTGATTAGTTTGTATAACAAATAAGCAAAAAAAACATAATGCTTAATGACTGACCTGTAACCATCGGCGGCCTCCTGTCTATAGAGGTCGTTGAGTAGCTTCATTTTTTTCTTCTCTTTCTTTCAACTTTCCCCACATGTTCTCAGTAAGTTCACTGTTCTTTTTCATATCGTTTCCTTTTTCTTCAACCGTGCGGATGTTTATGGCGTGAGGTGGCGCTTCTGGCCCGACCCTGCTGGCCTCGTCTCATCCTTTTCGTTTGGACCACTCGCCTCATACTACGGTGGGTGTTCGTCGGCGTCAAGGACGCTGGCTAGAGATCCCCGACCAGCAAGGCAGACCACCTTCTTCCCTGTTGCTGTCTCATCGAATCTCAGGGTGGCTTTGCCTATGCCTGTCGAACAGTTCGTGGGGCTGGTGCATCAGGTCTCGCTGGGGGCTACCGAAAGGGACAGCCGGTCGTTTGGGTCTATACAGCGTTCCCTCGTCTATCCAGGTTGGCGTCGGAAGCTTTGGTGCATGAAGTTTTTGTGGTCTCAAACGAGTCCCTTGTTGTGGCTTTTCGGGGCAACCGTCCTCCTCTCCCGTTCTCCGATGTTTGATTGCTTTGACGGTGTCATTCCGTCTATGGTTTTTTGTGGTCGCATCCATGTGAACCGATGTCTGGGCCGCCTTCATATGGGCTGGTGTCGTTGCTTCCTTCATGTGAACTGATGTTATGGCCACCTCCACGTGGACCGGGATATTACCACTACCCCTCCGGGATTTTTAGAGTTTGCGTATCTATGCACAATTCTCCATGTCCCCTACTCTCTACAATTAGACTTCTCGAACTTGGGCGGTCTTGTTCTCCCTCGTCAATCTACTTTTGAAGTGCCCCCGATCTATTCTACGTCGATCCCGTGATGCCTTGGACCTCTTTCGGTAATACCTGGTGTCGTCATCACCGTCAGGAAAAGGAGATGTCGACTTGTCGATGTCTGTCTCTCAACATCGACAAGAAGTTGCTAGTGATTTTCTTGCTACGAAGCATTAGCATTCCTATTTGATGGGTAGACACTTCATTATAAAAACGGACCACCAAAGTCTTCGTTTTCTACTACACCCACGGACCTCAATTCCAGCTCAGTTACATTAGGTTATTAAGATGATGGGATACGATTTGAGATCCAATTTCGTTCAGACTCCACCAACACAATGGCTAATGCTCTGTCCCGCATGAATGAATCGTTGTCTTTATCTTTCGATCAAGAGTTTTCAGTCTCTGTTTTTAATGGCAGTTCCATCTCTTCTGATCTATTGGATCGTGTATGTCGCTTGTGGTCAGAGGATGCGAAGCTCCAAGATCTCATCAAGTCTCTTCAAAATTGTCCGACTCCCTCGAACCACTACTCATGGACTAACGGTCAGCTCCTTCGCAAGAGAAAATTGGTGGTGGGACACGATACTCTAATCAAGTCGGAGCTCATCGGGCATTTTCATGGAGGGGATACTAGAGGCCACTCTGGCATCCCTGCTACATAGAAACAGATCTCCACACATTTTTATTGGAAGAAACGGAAGAAAGATGTCATATTTGCAGTTATTTCTTGCCAAACATGCCAATCGCACAAGCCGGACCTTGTTGCTTCACCATGTCTATTGCAACCACTAGTATTCCTTCTCGTGCTTGACATGAAATCTCGATAGATTTTATAAAAGGACTCCCTTCTTCTCACGGCTACGAAGTGATCCACCTTGTGGTGGATCGTTTGATCAAGTTAGTTCATTTCAGAGACATGAAACATCTTTTCACTTCCATGACAGTGGCCTTAACCTTCCTTGATCACATTTTTCGACTCCATGGAATGCTGCCTTCTATTGTTAGCGATAGAGACAAGGTTTTCTTATCTTCATTTTGGCGTGCGTTGTGCAGGCTTCAGCACATCCCTCAAAATCTCTCCACAAGCTGACGACGAAACAGAGGTTGTGGATCGACCTTTGGAAACCTATTAGAGACGCAGTGTTCAGATTCTCCACGAGATTTGTTGAAAGTGGCTTCCCATGTCCAAATTTTGATATAACACTTCGTTTCACTCGGCAATACAAACGACTCCCTATGAAGCATTGTATGACCAAGTCCCTCCGACGCACCTCCCATATTTCATTGGGTCGTCCAGCCTTGACATCATGTACCGTAGCCTTTCAGCGAAGGAGGAGGCCTTCGTCTTCTCCAATTCTAATTGCAACACTCCAAATCACACATAGAAACCCAGGCAGACCGCAAGAGAACTGACGAATCATTCGACTTAGGGGATTGAGGTTATGTCAAATTGTCGCTAGAGCTCACTCACAGACCGTACTTCACAAAAGCTGATCCCCAAATACTTTGATCCTTACAAGATATTGAAGAAGTGGGACAGGTTGCATACACCCTTCAGGTGCTCGAGAGTTCACGTATCCATCTTATCTTCCATATGTTGGTCTTGTCATCGTTCAAATTGCGCTACCACAGCTCAACGCGGATGGTGTCATCGCTCACTCTCCTCTGCACATCCTGGAAAAACGAGTCACTAGGAGAGGGAACCGTGCTGCAACTCAACTACTTACCCATTGGTCGGATTCTAGTCTTGAAGGAACCAGTTGGGAATATTTGTTTAATCTGCAGAAGAGATTACCCATTTACTTCATGAGGGTATTAAGTCTTTGAAGGGATGGCTAATGATATGATAACTTATGCACCAAGAATCCTTTGGGACTTTTTATAGTTCAGTTTTTGTTCTTTTGGGCTTATTGTCGACCCAGCCCAGGGCCAGTCTCATGTAGCTGATAAATATCATGAATGAGAATGAGTCAGCAGGCTTTTAGCCATTTTCATGTTCTTTCTACAGTACCAGTACCATCTTCATCTTCCTCTCTCTACACTCTTAACCCTAGCATATTCTAGGATCTGTCACCTCCTTCCTCTCAATATCAATCACAACCCCATCATATCAGATATGCTCAGATATGAAACTTCTAGATTGGAGCATAAATTTAGAAAAGCATGAATTATGGATAGGATGGTGAAGACAAACAACCAAAACAAGCCTCAAAATAGTTAAAGTTTCTCCAGCAATAGCATCAAAAAAACATAAATAATTATCTGCAATCTTGCATAGAACATTGTCAAAATCTATAGAGCTAGGGTAGTAGACGGATCATTCTTTGGTAGCCCTAGTGTAGATCTGCTGGCTTGCATGGGCGGACACCATCCTGATCAACCCCTTAGCCATCAACTCCTTGATTGCCTTCCTCGCAAGAGATCCATTAATCTGCACGTTTGAAAAAGAACGAGATTCACAGAGTCAATAATCATATTGCATTTGTACATCAGATTCAAATATCATACTCCGAAAACCAGCAAAAGGAAGCAGATACATATGAGACAGTAGCTAATAAAAGCAGATACGTACAGCAGGATGAAATAGCTAAGAGGTGGGAGTTAATGAGTAGCGTAAAGTATCAGGAAATGCATAGGGATGTACATCCGGAAGCAAAATTATCTTCACTACAGTCCTATACCACTACCACCAATGGCATCAAATTAATATGTATGTTTACATGCATTGTAGGGATTGTTTTAGCAACTACAAACTCATTGTTCTTTCAGAATCCGATACATGATATAGAAAAAATGTAATGAAACTCAACATAGATGAGATTATTCTAGTTCAATCTTTCAGGATACTTCGAAACAATATTAGCTAATTTAAGCAAGAAAAAATTCCAACAGTAGCCAATGTATCTGTATACATAGTTCATGATCCTGCACTCAGTAATAGTGATGCTTTGAAAAAAGCGTGATTCATTAAGTGAAAGCCGCTAACCAAATAGTTAGAGATGCCGCAAGGAAAGATCATATAGCCTAATTGACTGCAAGTTGAATAAGCTATGACCATCTTTAGATCATAGAAGATTGAATGCAAGAAACCACCCTCAAGTAGAAATACTCAATTTATAACAGCAATTTAAGACATGACACAGAAAAATCAAAACACAACTAAGCCCTCCACATCCGTAGTACAGGTACAAAATTGGGCACTACTATGCGCGATTATAGTAAAAAGATGGACCTCATAACATGCGTGTTACAAAACCATAAACCACGTAATGGATAGACATGGCAGTCTCTAACACACAACTGTTAAAACAATCACAAAACTATGTAACACTAAAACAGACCATACCATAACATTACACAAATATTACAAATGATAGATGGCAGGGCAAGAGAGACAATACATGAAGACGGTCGGAGAGGACAGAGGTTGTAATATGCTTATACTTGGGAGCCTCTGTGAGAAGCCGGTCATAGGTTGTCTGGTCGAACAACACCATGTTGTTCACCTTCTCCTTTTGCTTTCCCTTGCTCCACTTCTGTAATTTTTCACAATTACATCAAAACCCCAGTTCACAATGTGAAAAACTCACCTCAATAGCAGTCTCAAACAAGACAATACATGAACACACACAAATCTATATGGAGGAAAAATATGAAAGGGTTTTGGGTTTAGAGTGTGACCTTCTTCTTCTGCTTGCCGCCGCCAGATTTGGCTGGCTTGGAGGACGGTGGAGGAGCCTTATCCTTCTTTGGAGCCTGAGAACATCAATATAAACATAATCCACAAATCACAAAAACGCAGAGACCTGCTGAATTTGGATGATCCAAATCTTGGAACATGGAGATGAAACTGGCCACTTACCATTGAATGGCGCTGTAGAGAGAGAGAGAGAGAGGTCCCGCGGCTGTGGCTGAAGCTGGAGCTCGGAACTGTGAGAGTGGAAGCAAAAAAGAGACGGAGGCGCAGAAATGCTCTGCTTGGATATATAGGGTTTTCGTTTCGATTCAGGTTTACCCGGTAACAAACGACGTCGTGTCACCTACTGTGTTGGGCTTAGCATGGGCCGTGGCTCGTAAGAATCAGTGAAAAGGGCCTCCCAGGATAAATTATTTGAGGGGTAGCTTCCGTAATTTTGCAGCTCTTCTAAACATACAAAAATACGATTATACCCTTCAATTATCATCTTTTAATCCTTTTAACTCCCCAACACCAACACAATTACCTCATTATCACTTTTCTTCCTCTTCTTTTCTCTCAACTTTTTTTCCTCTTCTTTTCTCTCAACTCTTCTCTTCATCTTCTCTCTTTAAACTTCAATCTTTTTCTTCTTCTCTTTACTTCTCCTACCTTCACTCGTCGTTGTCACATTGAGGTTGCCACGAAATCACGGTAGCCTTATTTTTCTCTTCATCTTCTTTTCTCTCAACCCTTCTTCCCTTTATTTTTCTTCTTTCTTCTTCTCTACCATCAATCAGAGCTGATTGGGGCCAATACGCCGCCGATTGGCGCCATCCCGCGACAGATTGAGCCAATCCCAGTCGGAGCTGATTGGGGGCCAATCTGCTCCGATTGGGGTCATCCCGCCGCCGATTGGGCCAATCGATCGCGGGATGACCAAATCTGGGGGCCAAAAAAATGGGCGGGAATTTCAAAATTTGATATTTTCAAATTTTAAAAATCGGAGGGAAATCAAAATTCGAAAAAAGGGCAAAAGGGAATAATTAAAAATTCATTAAAGAATGAGGTCTTTTTGCAAAACATAACATGGTTGGAGGTTTTTTACCAGTAAATTATGAACATAAGGCTCTTTTCATAATTTGTCCCTGTGGCTCAGAAACTATTATTGGGAACAAATAAAAGCAAACCCAACAAATTAAAGTTGGCTAAGATCCAAAGTCTTATCCTTAAGAGCCATTTTAGTTTTTTATTTTCTCTTACACATTTTTTTTAGCATAATAGGAATTTTATTAATCATTGGAAATCAAGCCTACAGAAGCATTGAAATGATGAAAAAGAGTGAGACTTTGTTTAAGTTCGTAGGTAATGAACGTTAACCCTATAATAATATATCTGACTATATCAAGAAGAGTAGATGGGAGGTAATCGCCTTGTTGGTTATTGTGGACGAGAACTCGTCGAGGATGATCATTTTTTTGACTCGACCTGAAAATGCTTGTGGTAAAATATCGGGGGCACTTGAGGGGATAACAAGCATCCAGGGAGAAACCAAGAAATGGGGGAACCATGTTGTTGGACTTGCACCGACCTTGGCAGGGTGAGGTATGTGTCCCTACATGTGCCATGTAGCTTGTCATTAGACTTATTGGACCCGACGAGAATGCATATCAGACCTTGCTTGATTGTTTGGGTCAATATGAGCTTTTAGCATTAGTTCGCAACGGCATTGCGTCGTCGTCGAGTTTACATTGATCGTTATCGACAAGAGAAACCAATTATTCCACTCTCCCTGAGTCTCATTGTGGGCGTCAGGGTCTTGATCCATCATAGGGGGTTGGGGTGGCCCTTCATAGAGCCCCTGAGTGACCGAGTACGTAACGAACTAATCGTCGAACCTTGGTTCATGCCTCCATTGAGTTTTGATCGGAGGTAGAGGCAACAGCGAAGGTGAAGACGATAGTGAAGGCGGCAGAGGTAACAGTGGAGACGAAGAAGGAGGAAAATATGACAAAGGGGACGGAGGCGGTGGCGTTGGTGGCGGCGACATCAGCGACATTGACGACGGTGGCGCTGTTGGCGGCGGTAACGGAGCCGACGTTAGGGAGATAACCTTAGGGATTACTTGAGGTTTTCTCCCCCGCACAGATTTGATGAACTCTGTGGTAGAGCAGGGAGGCGGTACCAACAGTGGGACGAGGACACGAGCCACCATAGGATTTGTGGCAGGCAAAAGCAGCAAAAGATCGTAGTAAAGAGCTATGGGGGGCATGGTAGATGCCGAAGGAGGAGAAGAAAAGGGGCGACAACGCAAGCAGATGATGGAAAAGAACCCTAAAGGTCGAGCTGTGATATACTAGTAACGTATACTTAGAAGTAGAAAAACAATATCTCTATTACTCATTTTAGTTTTCCAAAACAAGAAAATGTCATGTAAATGTAATTATGGCATTGTTGGGAAAATATTTTATGCAATTACCATCTATTTAAAAATGGATCATGTTAATGTTTAGAATCTATATACCCATATCATCATTCAAAGTAATATTAAAAATGAAGTAAAATACCCTCACATATTTTTTTTATAAATAAGGCGTGTGAGATTTACACACTCGGATATAAACGAATCACTTTCCGTGTAAACATGTGTGCCTCAAACATCTTCTTCCTTTACGTGTTGCGCGTGCTACTATGAGTCTCATCGGAGTGCACAACATCGACATAAAAACTCGGTGGTGGATCTCCCTGATGATTGAAAGCTAGAACGAAGTTTGACATATCTGACTGAAGGAGCTGGAGAAATCGGACTATTGTTTCTCCTTTGGGAGATTTGGATGGGTTTGATCGACTGAAAAAGATAGGACCAATCAGAGATGTGAAGTTTGATCGGAGGACCAGAGTTGAAATGTTGACAAGTTGTGTAAGACCCGCCCCCGGTCGATCCCGGTAGAACCGGTGAATCCTCACTCAGTTTGACTTTCGGCCGGAAAAGTCAACCGATGACTCGGGAAGTCGTTCGGGACCTTTCCGGGGCCCAAAAAGCTTAGCCATTAGCACGGTTAGCTTAGTTGGATCGTTTCCTTCAGTTTGACTGTAATATTGTTAAAGTCAACCGTCGGTCAAACTTGGGCTTAATATCGGTTACTTTCCGATAAAATCTTGGAAAGATGGAAATTAATTAAGTGGGAGTGACCTCACATGACACTTGTCATGCTTGGCTTGGAGGATGAAAAGGAGACTTCAAATGACCCTCATACCCTCCTAAGTTACCTTTAAAGGGATAAGACCTTAAGGGCTTTTGAGTAAATTGACATTTTAGGTCATTTAAAGGAAAGGGAGCAACAATTCAGCTCATTCCTTGTTGGTGCAGCCGAAATTCACTAGGAGAGTAGAGGAGGAGAGCTCATTTCTTGAGGAAGAAGATAGAGAAGAAAGCTTGGATTTTAGAGCTTGTTCTTGGTCCTTTTGCCTTCATTTTCACTTCATCTTCTTCATCTCATCTCCCTAGAGGTAAAGATACTCCTAACTCTCTATTTCATCCAATTCCAATCCATGGGTTTTGTGGGTTTTGGCTTAAAAGTTGAAGAACTTGCTTTGTGGGTGTTGCTTGGAGAAGAAGTAGTGAAGTAGGATGTTTGGATTGCATTTTGGTTGAAGTGTTGATGAACCTATTGAGGGTGTTGATGTTGGGTAACTTTGGATGAACATTTTGGAGTTGAGAGGACTTGGAAATGGGGTTTTTAGGGTGATTTTCGTGAAACTCGAGTTGGGGAAGAAAGGGGAAGAAACTGGTCAGGTTTGATACGGAACGAGGAATGGAGAGTGCCACATTCCGGCCCTCTGAGTGGCACGAAACGGGTCACATTCCATATCAGACCCTCAGAACTCAAACCCCTTCCTTTTAGCCCATTTTGATTCCTAAATCATTTCTCCAAACCTTAATTCCATTAATTGAGTGTTGTTCTGTACTTTGGGGATAAGAACACCGTTGAGTTATTAACTTTGGCCTTTTGGTGGTCTAAGACCGTGGTACCGAGCAAGGAAGGAAGAAAGAACTTGGCCTTGAGCTAGAGGAGCAAAGATCACGCCGGGACCCGTGTGAAGAACGGAGTGGTGACCACCGGACTTATCATCAGAGTGTTGAGAGGAAGACCTCGAGGTAGGGAAAGCCTTAACTCCTCGTTTATGATGCTTAGTATGCATGTTAGGCTAATAAAATCGGAAAGGTCCTAGAAATGCCTATAGGATGCGAATAACTAGCATAATTGTCTTTCAATTACTAATAACCGGAAGTGTCTAGTTGTGAACGATTAGGATGCCAATCACTAGTGTAATTCGCTTTCAATACTTGGGAATTGATTGTCTGGTAGAGGAGCCTTGGCAAAGCCCTCGGATTAGTTGCGTGTTAGGATCACATGCTTGGTTGTTGTTTGCTTAGTGGATAGGCTAAAGAGTCTAACGGAACTAGTGGAATTGCATGTTTGAATGCTCGTGTGAAGGCTTTTATGATTGGTTGTTTAAACTCGTACTTGATCGTTGATTGTATTCGAATGATTACTTGTTTTACTTAAATGGTTGCTTGGAGCATCGAGTATGACTGGTTGTACCGAGCGGTGCAATCAGGTGATCGATGCCCCGTT
Source organism: Erodium maritimum (assembly GCA_963921825.1). NCBI lineage: Eukaryota > Viridiplantae > Streptophyta > Magnoliopsida > Geraniales > Geraniaceae > Erodium > Erodium maritimum. Next base: position 48,444,310 of record OY997594.1, on the reverse strand, counting down.
GGTTCGAGACTGGTAAGTGAACGGTAAGTTGTGATTGTGTGATTGGTGTGCTGTGGTTATGTGATTCGTGTGCTGTGTGTTTGGTGAGGTGTGAGCTGTGTGTGACAATGACTTGGTGGTTGTTGGAATTGGATTGTTCGTGTTTCGGTTTGAGTGCGTTATTCAATTATGAACTGTTTATTATCAAATTGCCCAAGTGTACACTTCCTATGGGAGTAGTACCTTGGATCCCGAGGACATAAAATCCTTTGGAGACGTTTCTGAGAATCCCGATGATAAGCGCCCCGAAGGGTTGTTTCCGGTCGCCTCAATGTTATGCGTCTCCTCTGGATTTGAGGGAAAATCCGATAGGACACATCATATGTGGATCGGAGGGTGGAGACTTCATGTGCCACGGCATTGGTTGGTTTACATATTACCTGTGTTTGTTGAAAACTATTGGGCTGTCTTGCTGTTGACTTTATTGAGTTAAAGGTCCACCTTGTTATGTGTTTTCCCTACTGAGCGCAAGCTCACCCCTATGAATTTACTGTTGTGTTTACAGGCTTGATTGAGGAGTAGAAGCTCGGGAGCTTCTCGGTGTGGGTGCATTATAGAGACTTCATTCTTTTCACTTTTATGTTGTGAACAAACCTTGTGGAGGATTATTATTACACCCCTGGAGGGTTATTTGTGTTTTGAACTAAGTTTTGCGGATTCGTTTCGTTTTATTGGAGATTTTCAGGAACTAATCATTGAATTACCATCTTTTATTCATTTATTCACTAGTCATGCCTCGGGTCCGGGCAAGAACCGGATTTGGGGCGTGACAAGTTGGAGCTGCAAGGCCAGAACATAAATGGATCGTTTGTAAGTAAACTTTCTCTAGTTCTCCAACACTTTCAATGAGGTTCCAATGAATTTCGAGTATTTCCACTGAACACCATGAGCTTTGTTTTTGGGGATTATCACAAAAAGTCGCATAAAACTATATGCGTTTTTCAAATGATTACACAAATGTACAAACTTTCCATAACGCACACTTAACTACCACAATTTTTACACAATTACTTATTTTGAATTATGTCGTGACTAGAAAACTTTAAAAAAAAGTCACGTGAGTTGCACATGAGCTTCGTATTTTGCAAAAATGCTCAAACTACCTTTTTTTTTTGTTTTGTTCAATACTTAGACACGGAGGAAAAAGTTAGGGGTGAAAGTGAATCAGAGTTGTCATGGACGGAGAGGGAAGTGAATCGGAGTAGAAGGACGCCGAGTGTCGTCTCTATGGGTGTGGGCTTCCGGTTCGTACTAGTACCTCATGGACGAATAAAAATCCAGTCATGAGGTTTTTGGGGTAAGATAGCAATTTTCCCCCATATTTTAAGAACTAGAGTTTTCAACAAATTTAGGTCTTGAATTGATTTTGTGTCGTTCGAATTTGGCACATAGTAGTATTGCATGCAATTTTTTAGGATGGCTTGATCCTCCCACATGTAAGTATGAGAAGTAAGTTTTACCAGGTTTGCATCAAATAATTATTTCAATAGAGGATACCATTAGGAGTCTTGATGAATAACTGATGAAAAATCTGAAAGAGAAAGCAAGCATGAAAAATTGTTGAAGTTTGAAGATAAAAATAAAGAGTTGGTGAACATTTTGAAGGAGAATACAGAAACATTGTTCAAGCTTCAAGTTGAAAATGCATAGTTGAAATCCGAAATTTGGAAATGGGTGGACACAATTAAGTTTGGCATTTTAGTTTTAGTTTACTGTTTGTTTGTGAAGTTTTGTGAAAAAATGTAGTGAATCTCTTTGAATGAAGTTCTTGTTTATGTTCATGTTCATATTGTTTTTGTTAGATTATATAACTAGTTATATTAGAATTCATATATAGATAGGTTTCTCCCTAGATTTAATGTATAGGGACATTTATAGCATACTAGTCTTCTACCCAGTTACGTACTCTACCACTATATATACCTATTATTGTAATGCAAATATCCATGAGAATTATCAATCTTTCATGGTATCAGAGCTGGTTCGGCCTAAGGCTTGTTTATCTCCTCTACCCTGTGGTTTCCGGCCCATATGCAGATGTCCAACCCTGATATGGCCCACGTGTAGATGTCCAGTCCTACACGTGAGGGGGAGTGTTGAAGTATGATTCCCACATTGAAAGTGTCTGGATAAATTGACCCCTTGATATACATCTTGATGCTTCCACCCATCAATTCGAGCTTTTGGGTTGGATAAGGCTTTTCATGGTATCAGAGCCTGGTTAAGATCCTTGGTTAATCTTTCGTGAATCCATAGCTTTGCCCACTCGTTAGCTTATGGTTTTAACGGGTGGGCAAGACAATTTAGAGCAAATATAACTTTTTTTTTCCTCCAGTAGTTAATCTCTATTCAATATTATCATCTCTCTAGTCATTCTATTTTCTTCTTCATCACATAGTCATCATAGTTCTATTATCATTCTTCTTATTTACTCTCAATTTTAAATGTTTATTGCTCTTTCTTCTATCATATGCATTTCTCTCTTTTCTTCTTCTATGTGTAAAACCTTTCCGCATCATTCATGATTTATCATCCTTATTAATTCTCTTGTTCTACAAACTATTAAAATATCATTAGTTTGGTGAGATCATCTTCTTTGTATCGAATGCTGTCTAATTTTCTGTCATATACTCTTTCATCTTCCCTAAATTCATATTTTCTCAACAACTCTTTTTATTATTGTCTTTTCTTTTTCAAACAAAAAAAATCTCATTACTCAAGAAGAGTTGTTTTCAATCTAATCTTCCAAAAAAAAATCTCTCTTTAAATATGTTCTTCCAAAAAATAAATTATTCAATTCTCATAAGTTTTATCTTCTTCTCAAATCTATTCTTAAAATGCTCTATGGTCTTCATATTTGTTCAAGTTCACGTGCTCTACATACCAATTTATGGATATTCATACCAACACAAGACTACTATATTTCTCTCTTCAATGATTCACCCTACAATTCGAGCACGAGTATATTCATCAACGGTTTACTATCTCTCTTCAATGATTTTGGCTCCAGTCAGAGCATTCAGCTTCCTCTTGCTCCGACTGCGGGGGAATGTTAGATTATATTACTAGTTATATTAGAATTCATATATAGATAAGTTTCTCCCTAAATTCAATGTATAAAGACATTTATAGCATACTAGTCATCTACCCAGTTACGTACTCTACCACTATATATACCTATTATTATAATGCAAATATCAATGAGAATTATTAATCTTTCAGTTTTGATTTGTGGAAATCAATAGAATAAGAATTGCACTGGAGTTTCTCTGTTAAAATGGACATGACGTATGCATAAAAGTAGACATTTCCAACGTGTTGAAGTTCAATGGAAAGACGTTAATTTCAAATCCATGATAAATAAGCCCAACTAACATTTTCATAACATTAACCTTTCATAGTACATCAAACAAAAGAAATATTTAATACCCACCTACATCATTGGTTTCTCTTTTGTTCTATATTGAACAATAATGCAATGTTTACAGCCAAAATTGCAATTCACATGTGTAATGTTTGGGAACCTTAAAAACCTACATCAAAAACATACTTAATCCACAATTCCTAAGTCTAAACTTAGGGTGGATTGGAGCTGCTCCTTAAACCAGTTTCTCTACTTGATCCTCTCCCCTTTCGTCTATTTGTGCCTCTACATGTTGAGCTGGTAGATCCTGCAACTAATTATAAAGTTGATGAAGGTATGTAGAAGTTAGCCTCTTCCACCTTCTCTTCCACCAAGTGATGCGAATACTTGTTTACATAAATCAAGAAAGTGCTTAGGATTCTCATATATTTCAGTGTTTAGGTAAATGTGTACATTAGTTTTCTAGTGTATCCATTTGATAAAAGTATAAAACACCAATTCACACATCACTTGATTGAGTTGCCTTAAATTTTCTAATTCACATGTGTAAGACCAATAGAGCTACTAGTAGGTTTGGGAGTCCCTTTTTTTTATCTGATTTTACTTTAATGATATTTCAATTTATTAATACATTCATAATAATTGTTAATCAGGTAATCAAATTATTAATACATTCTTAATACTTCCCGTAAACATTAAGATCAAAACAGATTATAAACAAGTTCTTCAATCTCTTTTACATAATAGAAATAATATCTAATTCAGTTGTAAACCTTCATACTTGTTGTATTTCACCCCTTTCAAAGACTAAACAGGCTACATGAGGAATAGCGGACATATTACGGAGGAGGAAGATGGATCTAATGAAGGATTCATCCACGATTTAAGGTCCAAAAAACGAAAAAAATCATCACAAAACCTAATTCGTGAGTTTACAGGGCAGAAATCGAATCGATTCCAGCTCCGACGACCTTCGACGACCTCAATGTAGATATGGACAAAGAACAACGACATCGACCATCAGGGTTGCTCGTGGTCTCCTCACCACTGTCACACAGAGAGAGAGAGAGAGAGCGAGATAGAGCACGTGATGAGTGAGGACGACTGTGTGTCAAATCCCTCTTTTACGTGCATCAATACATGGTCATCAAGCAATAGATAAAATGGTCAAGTACCAGTCGAACCTACGTGGAGTAGAGGTATCATTATTATTCTTGCTAAAACCAGGGGACGTGGGCAATCACTTCCACATCACCGAAAGAGAAATTAAAGGGCGAATAAGTAACAGTTGATTTGAGTTTTAAACAAAAGGGAATTATGTACACGCTACCACCTAAGACACATAACTATTGATTCACACAAAGAGTTGGTCACGGGTATAAGTAAATTTTAAGTTCAATTAACGCATGAGATGGCTAACGACGTGTAAAAACAGTAGATGCTTTCCTTATGGTCTTAGAACACTTAAGTTCATATGTATGCAGTATCATGAAATCAACCACATACTAGTCACGGGGAGAGGGCACAAGAACATTTCCCGGATCGATGTGCGTCTCACTAATCATTGGAAAAAACAATAATAATAAGGTGTAGTTCTATGATCCAGGGACCCTTTTCGAGTATGATCCCTGAAGCCTATGTTGGATCTCATTCCTCCTAGCGAGACTTCTTTCCAGCCATTGCCTGATCTTCTAGAGGTTTTCCAGCCTCTCCTCTCTTCATACCTATCCTCGTAGATAGATTGGACAATCCATGAAGTGTCGGTTGACCTACTCCTCGAGGATTGACCGATCTCCCGAGTGGTCCAACTTGGATCTCTTGTCCCAATCACTATACCTCATGGGTTAGGTACAATGTTTGAGGTTACGATTGGCCTCATTCCCTGAGGTAAAGGTTCCTTAGGTACAATGTTTGGGGTCAAAGCCGAGAACCCTGGTGGGATGGTTGGTGTCGGCTTGGTTTCCCAATCAATAAAGTAGTTTTGTCCTTGATTATAGGATTTTAATTCCAAAAGGGAGGAGTCAAAATGAGGGACTCCCGGTATTTCTCGATCACACTCCCTAACTCCATGTCCAATCCGGTCACAATTGAAGCAGAAATTCGACAATTTAGTATAGGTCAAAGAAACTCGTATCGGATCCTAAAATTCCTGAAATCTCAATGGTAGTGAGCGGCGTAATAGGTGGTCTAAGTGGTGCCAAAACCGCACCTTGACTGCCCCTCCCCTACATAAGCCACATTGATCGTAAGAGATGCCCACACAGCCTCCTAAGGTTGCCCCGATCGTCTCCCCAGTAGCCTTTGCCCAAACCAACGGTGGTAGCCCCTTGGCGTGGACCCAGAGTTACAATCGATCCAAATTGGGAAGGTCTCGTGTTAAAGGGTCAATGTCCCCCAACAGTAGAGGACGCCCATCAAAACACCAGGTTTCAATCCTTTGAACCCACTCCTAGGCCTCCTAGGTATCGAAATAGAATGAAAAAACCTCGGATTCGATGTCTTTGATCACCAGACCCCACGCTGATTGGCCCCACACCTTGGTGATAATCCAGAGCATGAAATCCTTTCGGGGAGGGCGCGAAGTCAACAACTTTCCAACCATGACGAAGCGTTGGCGAGCTAGTTCGGTTGGGTCCACTGGCATGAATGACACTACTACCTCCATGTCCCCCTCCTCCGTGATAGAGTTGGATAAAAATCCTTCTTAGAAAGTAACCATGTGCGACAAAACCAATGGTAGGGTTTGTGGGTCAGAGGCAATGAGTGGATCAGACGAGACAAGGGGAAATTTCTCAAGAATCAGTAGGAGGCCTTGTCGAGTCGGCTGCGAAATGGGTGGAGCGACATTGCGGATTGGTCGTGGGATCATGAGCGGGACACGCAACGTTGGCCAAGCCATCTTCCTCCCAGACTCAGGACCGTCCAAAAGCGATGGCAAGGCCGATAGTAGCTTTCTTGGAGAAGAATCTAGGGTTCCGACCTTTACAGGTTGTCCCCTCTTAGGCTTCTTCGAGAGGGACGCTTGGAAAGTCCTCCTCGGAGCGAAGGGAACGATGGCAGTGGTGATCCCGAGGGGATCAACGATAGTAGACGAGGGTGGAGGCGGAGTCGGAGGCGGGTTGGGTTGCTTCGACTTCCTCTTCCTCTTCCTCCTTGCTTTAAAGGGGCTGATGACTTTGTGCGATAGGCAGGAAGGCATGACCAGGCCGACAGCCAGAGACTCATCCATTGGTTTGAGTAGAGGTGCAACAGGGGCTCCTATTAGAAGAGACGACGACGATGCGACGATATGAGGAGACATGACTAGGGTTTAGGGTATGCTAGAGATAATTCTAGAGAGGGACACACGACAGAGTGTGAGAGTCAAAAGATCAACTTTGTAATTAAGTTAGTTTTTTTAGCATATGAGATAAAACAAAATTGACCGTAAAACTTGAACATTGCATAGATAGATAAATCTATAAAGGAAAAGATCGAGACCTAGTTCTATTCTGTAAACATCGAACGCTAACTTTATAACAAAATACCCGGCTATACCAGGGATAATTGGTGGGAGGTCGGTGCCTCAGTCATAGTGGAAAGCCTGAGTTCCACGAGGTTTGTTTTCTGTCTCGATTTGAAAATGCTCGGGATATCTAATATGGGGTGGTTGATGGGATAGCGAACATCTAGAGAAAACATCAAGAGACGGGGGATCCAAAATATCGGAGTTACACCGACCTCGGTAGGGCGAGGTATGATTTACACACCTCGGGGGTGTTAGAGTCCTGATCCAACGGGTAGGGTTGGTGCACCGAGTTTGCACCGGTGGAAGGGTGCCCATCCAGCGGCTGGGAAAGGCTCGCCCTTATACGGAGTGGAGGAGGCGACATATGATTTAGCATAGACGACCGAGGCAGATACCATCGAGGTATTAGGTAAGCTCGTGACGGAGGCGCCGTAGGAGGTGGAGGCAACACATGTAGTAGACGAGCTCGTAGCAGAGGCGTTGGTGACAGTTGAGGCGCTGGTGGCAGGAGTAAAGGTGGCGGCGACTCTGGTGACAGCGGAGGAGGTGGCGTTAGCAGTAGAGGATGAAATGGAGGTACAAGGTTGTGAACGATGATAGATGAGGGCGGCAACGTCACAGGAGAAAGTGGTGGGGCTCGATCGCTTGCAGTTGTGAGATAACGGAAGAATAGGAACAACAAAACGACGACGAAGTAGAATTTATTAGACTAAAGGAGGAGAAGGCGGCGATTTACTGTAAACCTTAATAGAATCATCCTACAAAAAGTTCTTTGTCCTTATATGTGAGAAAAGTGTTTATTGTTGTAATTAAGTTTTTTTTGAAAGAATTGTTGTAATTAAGTTAGTTACGTGATAATGATAAAAAAAATTAGGAGTAATATTGTAATATTATATTGATTTATCAAAATAATATGATTGTCATATAATTTTTCATTTTTTAGTCACGTATTTTATTTTAATTTTACGGCTTATCCGTATTTTACTTTTTGTTTCAATTCATAACCGAGACTTTTCAAAATTTTGTAGTTCTTAACATAAAAATAACGAAATACGTCAGACTTTACGAATACGTTTATTTGAGTACATCAACTTCTAAAATACACTTGAAAATACATAAATTTTTAATATTTTATAAAAATAAAGATCAATTATAATTAAGACGTACAAATGAGATAAAGATAAAGACATAAAATGACATCAATCCTCACCTTTATGCTAAGATCCACCTATTTTTAAAAAGTTACTTGAAATTGAAACTATATTTATCCCTTTTCCATAATGCTTTCAGACACAAAGGCGGATGTGGCCGTGGATCCGCCCGTAATTATAAGAGAGTTATGAGCATGTTCGTTGAATGGAGAGGATTGCATTTCGGGAATTCTAAACATGGAGAGGTTTATAAACAGAAACAAACAGCTTGAACATTGCTGTCTCTTAGAGGCCACAATTTTACTGAGATTGCTACGGACGATAACATTCCTCCCTATTTCTGCACAAACAAATGCTTGTCAAAGAGGTAATAATCGATCGATCTACCGATCAAAACTCTCGTTTTTCTCGATACCCATTTCACATTATGCTCAATTTCATCACCAATGAGTGCTCAGACCCTTCATTTTGATCCTCCGTAGATTACCCATTTGGCTGTTGAGTCCTTTTGATGGAGCCAGATGCTACTTTTGGATAAACATTTTCGTGGATTTCTAGTCCCTGAATCTGTATGAACTTTTGATTCCATTGAATTTATGGCTAATGGGTTTTAATTCTGAAGACTGATATTGATGATTTGTTAGTTTATTACTATTGTTGTGGTTGTTTTAAATGCTTGTAGTGATTTTTGTGTGCAGAGGAAATCAATTCATGAGGCTTTCTAGGTAAGGTGAGGGCTGCATTTTTGCTGTCTTGAAGAGATAGACTTGCACAAATTGTAACCATGTGTGAGGAAACGGTCGGAGCCACAGAACGGCCCTCAAGGCCAGGTAGGTCTTGTTTTGCAACCTATTCTTTCTATTATGAGAAAACGTTCACTATTATGGGTCTGAGTTAGTGTCAATCTGAGGACTAGATTGGGGGAAATCATGTAAATAAGTTTTTGCATGTTTGATGTCTTTAAGGGTAAGGATATGTATAGGTTAACAAGGACATATGTAATCCATTCAGGTTCTGAAAATGAGACTGATGATGATGAGAGGAAAAGCAAGCTTGGGTCTCTTAAGCAGAAAGCACTTAATGCTTCAAGCAAGTTTAAAAACTCTTTCTCGAAGAAGGGCCAGAAGAGTAGTAAAGTTATGTCTGTTGCCATTGAGGATAATATTGGTGCGGAGGACCTACAGGCAGTGGATGCATTTCGCCAAGCACTTATATTGGATGAATTACTACCCTCAAGACACGATGATCGTCATATGATGCTTAGGTTGGCTTCTTTTCCTTGTTTAGTTGATACTCGTACGAGCTTGTGTCTTGGGCCGAATTGAGCGTATTCCGTTATTATGATTCAGGTTTTTGAAGGCCAGGAAATTTGAAATTGAGAAAGCAAAGCAAATGTGGGTTGATATGATCAAGTGGAGGAGTGAGTTTGGTACAGATACCCTAATGGAGGTATTTGGAGACTTTAATTCTAGGGGTTATTGCAAATGGTTACCCATATGAATTGTTCACTTGCATATAGTTATCTTATAAGTTTTTATTGCACTTAACTACCTTACATTTTGCCCACTTTTGCACAAACATACAAAGTGGATATTTGTGCGATAGTGGACGAAACATAGTGTATCTACGTGCAAGAAAAATCTACAAGAGTAACTATATGTAAGTGGAAAATTATGAGGGTGTTTGTGCAACCATGGAAAAACTTAAGGTGGTTAGTTAAGTGCAGTAAAAAACTATAAGGGTAACCATTTGAATGCGGAGAATTCATGTGATATGATCCACCTTATGAAAGAGCAATCTAACTCTGGTTTTGGTTTGTTTCTCTAAGGAGTTTGAGTATAAGGAAATTGGTGAAGTTGTACAATACTACCCACATGGATATCACGGGGTGGATAAGGATGGGCGGCCGATCTACATTGAAAGGTTGGGTCAAATTGATGCCAACAAGCTCATGGAAGTGACCACAATGGACCGCTTTGTCAAGTACCATGTCCGAGAGTTTGAGAGGACCTTTGCTATTAAGTTTCCATCTTGCTCAATCGCTGCCCGAAAGCACATTGATCAGAGCACAACTATTTTGGATGTCCTGGGAGTGGTAGGTCATAATTATCACTTCAATTAATCAAATCACGTCTAGTTTTACTTACCTTAATCGGCTCAGGGCCTCAAAAACTTCAATAAAGCCGCAAGAGAGCTTCTTACTTGCCTTCAGAAGATCGATGGTGATAATTACCCTGAGGTACTGATTTTTTTTTGAGTCTGTAAGTCTGGATTTATCTCTCACAAGTGTCCTCTTTTCTAGTTGAATATTGTCCTTATTGTAGAGCTTATACCGCTTGTACATCATCAATGCTGGTCCTGCATTCAGGCTCCTATGGAGTAGTGTCAAGGGGTTCCTTGACCCTAGTACCGTCGCAAAATTCACTGTAAGCATTTCTTCTACAATTATGCTGTTGGAATTGAATATAGTCATCATAACAAGAAGCAAGTTAATGGTATATATATGGGGCAGATTCTAGGAGGCAAATATCAGAGCTCGCTGCTTGAAATAATTGATGAAAGGCAAGTTTTTGTTCCATATTGCCATAATTTTAAATCTGATCATCCTTAAAGCTTATAATATTACTTTGTGATTCAATGACAAACATACTTTCACCGTAAACCTAAGGGATAATCTCACTCGGTTTAAAACTTTGATTGAGAAATGTGCATGCTTTAGGGTAACTGAGTGAACTATCCATAAACTTAACCCAATAAGGACTTTTATCGATTTATTCCAGTGAGCTGCCAGATTTTCTTGGTGGTAGTTGTACTTGTCAAGATAAAGGTGGTTGTTTGCGTTCTGATAAAGGCCCTTGGAATGATCCAGAAATACTAAAGGTTAGCTTCGACTACATACTGGTTAGGTTTGATCAGGCTATTGAGCATCAAATCGTAATTACTTTTTTTCATGGGTCAGATGGTTCAAAATGATGATGCCAAAAGGTCAAGGAGAAATTTGTCAGACATTGACGAGAAGATAATCCATGAAGATGAGAACGTGTATCAGAAGGTACCATAAACATGGCACAACCTTCTCTTTGTTACATCTTACATGCTCATTATCAAAATTCTACTGTATCTAGTTTCTTGTGTGGATGCAGAGATATGATTCTTCAAATGTGGAAGCAGTTCGTGATGTTCACAGAGACAATGAGCAATTTCAATCTCCTGTTTCAAACGAAGTAAGTTTTCTACCCTTTGCATATATGCACATTTATGCAATTTTCTTACTTGTTCCAACCACAGGTTTTGACGAAACAAAAGTTGAACGATCAGCACAAAAACTCCAATCAAATGGTTGCAGATGCAGCTTGGACCAGATCAGTAGAAAATAGTAAGTCCACGCTTAACTTTGAGATGGCCTTTTTCCGATTTAGTCTCACTAGTACTCTTTATGATATGAAGGCGCATCAGGACGCCCCCAGAGGCAGGCTAGCAATGTATCGGGAGGAATAGTAGGAGGGGTGATGTCTTCTATTGCTTCAGGAATGGTCTCCCTGGTTCGCTTGCAGAACAAGGGGACCAAGAAAGACGGACATGATAAAAAGGGCGATGATGTTCCAAAGGCTGAAGTGGGGGGGAAGCCGCCACCTCCCATTGTCTCCGAGAAGGATTACTTGAACATGAAGAAGCGAATGGACGAGATGGAAGAGAACGTAACTTCTCTCAGCATGAAAGAAGACATGCCAGCTGACAAAGAGGAGTCGTTGAATGTTGCTGTAACTAGGGTCAATCACTTGGAGCAAGAACTCTCAGCAACCAGGCAGGTTAGTGCTACATTCACTCTTCACATATTCACTCTTAACTTTACTACATTAAGCTATTAGACCATCTGCAACGCTGTGGCAATACTGGGAGGGATGCCCAGCATTGTAGGTGCTAGCACTGCAGATGCTCGTAGGGTATTTGGCACGGATTCACAATCTTTCTCGTATCGTGCAGGCACTTGAGAACGCCTTTGCGCGACAGCACGAGATAGAAGCCTACCTTGACAAGAAAAAGAGGAGGAGGTTTACGCGCCGCCGGTTCACAAGGTCCATCCAAGACTGCTACTCAAGCTCCACTCCTGCTAAAAAAACTTGACAACATTGGTACATCAACGCAGCGAGTGATTCTTGGGGACCTGTAACTGAAATTCCGGCGGTGAGACAAAAGAAATGTTATGAGTTGATGCACAAAACCAACTGGAAGTGATGATGTTTTTCAACCTCAGCTCTCGCTACGGTCTCAGCTCTTTTGTACTGTATTGATAATACATACATGTATTCATACACACATTTAACATAGAATTGAGGAGCAGATATGTAAGTTTTTATTACAACTAAACTGGCATCTGTTTGAGCAGTTCAGATCTCTATGGTCCTTTTTTTTCCTGCCATTAATGAGTCACTAACTTGTAGAATCAATTTTGCTGGATAACATTTTTGAAAAGCATCTATATTATCAACTGTTAATTTATGACATTATTTTGTTTCAATTTAGTCTCAAATGTTTTTCCAATTTATTCAGCTATGTTAGCTCCATATAAATAGTACAGTGACTAATCAAAAACATTATGGACCATTGAGAGGGCAATAGTTGGAACAATCGAAAATTCAAACACTAAATTGGAACAATTTTGATAACTGAAAACCTATTTTGGAATACAACAAAATATATGGCTTAAATCACAATGAAACGGATAGTCTAAGGACTAAATCCAAATATTTACCTGATTAAATGAAGCCTATTTGGGTAATTGGGTTAGTCTAGTGATGAATATTTCTTCACCTCTCATCTTTTCTCTAGGTCACATATTTGAATCCCAGCGGTTACACTTATTTAGGAACAAGTGTATGTGGTAGATTAGATTAAGTTAAAGTTCTCCGGGATTTTAAGTGGCGCAACTGGCTGGGACTATGCGACCACAAGTTGAAAGGAGGTATGGGTTTTAAAGTTCTCCGGGATTTTAATTTAGCTTTATTGGGGAAACAAGGGTGGAGACTTATGAGTAATCCTGACAGTCTAGTGGCTCGTATCATGAAAGCCAAGTACTACACGTTGTCAGATTTTATACATGCAGTGAAGAGACCAAATTCTAGTCCAATCTGGAGTAGTATTTTGGCTGCGCAGGAAATTGTGAGTGGTGGAATCCGGAAGAGAATAGGGTCGGGGGAGAACACGAAAATTCTGGGGGAAGCTTGGTTACCAACCGAGTCGGGTAGGGTGGAGGCCAAACCTCCCAGAATTGGCCATTGGACCGTGAGTTGCCTTTTTAGGGCGGGGACCAGAAACTGGAATGAGGAGTTGATTGTTGGTTTATTTGAGGCTCAGGACGACGAGACTATCTTGAGGGTGCCTTTGAATTCTAGTATGTCAATTGATGATTGGTATTGGAATGGGTCCCGTAGCGGGTATTACAGTGTTAGAGATGTGTATCGAAGATTGCAGGTTCAGGAAGGGAGATGGAGTGATCAGGAGCGGGATGTATTTTGGAAACGGTTATGGCACCTCAAGGTTCCTCCAAAGATCTGCCATTTCTTATGGAGGGGGGTGTCAGGGTGTTTACCAACTAATGATAGGTTGATAGCGAGAAGGGTGAACGTTGATTTGAGCTGTGTGGTTTGTGGTGAAGCTGAGTCGGTTGAGCATGTGATGTATAGATGTCCGATTGCGAGGGCGGTTTGGAGTAAGGTGATGGACTTTATCCCCGTTGGTATTGGGCAGTTTAGAGACTGGTTGGAGTTCGGCTGGGCGACAGGTGGAGGAGTTAGAGCTGATATTGTCTCTGTGATTTGTTGGAGTCTCTGGAGGGCGCATAACCAGAAAGTTTGGGAGGGGATGAGCCCCTCGGTGGAGGGTATATTTCGGGGAGCCGAGCAGTTGCTAAGGGTTTGGAAAGAGGCTCAGGTGCCGGTGGTTAAAGAGGTTGGCGGTGTGCTCCGTGAGATCGAGATTTGGAAGAAACCAGCCCATGGGACATAGAAGGTTAATACAGATGCAGCGGTGTTTCAGGGGACCGGGGGTGGAGGCGGTTGGGTATGCCGCAAGGAGGATGGATCTCCATGTCTTATGCAGTGTAAGGTTTTTGGGAATATTCAGGATCCAGAGATGTTGGAGGCCTTGACACTGAAGGCAGCTTTACAGGTACTTGCAGAAAGGGGCTTTGGTAATGGGGTGATCGAGTCGGATTGTCTGGGGCTAGTTATGGCTGTTAACAGCAGTTCGACCCTGATCACTCCGTTTGGAGCTATTGTTGAAGATTGTAAGCTGATCATTTCTGTTTTAACTGATGTAACTGTAGTTCATGTTAAAAGAACTGCAAACAGGGTAGCGCATATGCTAGCTAGAAATGTCCGCGAGTAGGCATCTGTGGTGTGGGATTTTTCATGTTTGCCAGAACCCATTTCTGGGTTACTGGTCTCTGATATTCATTAATGAATCCCTCATTTTCGTCAAAAAAAATAAATTAAGTTAAAGTAGTATTTCCTTGTATTTTTCTTTGATAAAAAATTGATTAAATGAAAAAACTCTTAATGCTTGCTCATTATAGAACAAAATCAATGTGACAACATTTTTTTTATAAACAAAGAATTTATTAGTTAGCATATAATTTAATTTAAAAAATTATTAAGTTATATATATACATACTTATCTTTATAAAAGTTGTATTAAAATACAACTCTATTATTACTGTTATAAATAAGAAGAGAAGGAGCATAAGAACTGAGAACACATACTGAGAATCAGGTTACTGATTTACATGGTATCACGGCCTATTCATGTGGGTTTTGGCTGATTTGTCGTTCACCCAGAGTGTGCAAACCTTTCACTTTCTTTCGATGAGCAAAAAATTTGACGGGAGGTTTTGGTTTAGTTCGCCGCTCTAGATCCGACCATCTCCAATGTGATTCTGACCTCACCGTTGGCCTGTCGCCCTCCAGTGCAACGTTTTTGGGCGTTCTGTATTCGATGGAAATTTCACGGTTGCGCGTGTAACCCACGCACCACCGCCTCTATCGCCCGTGTACCTCTGCCGTTCTCCTCGCGCGCCTTCGTCTCTGCTACCAATATGTCCGAGTAGTTTATGCTATAATATGTTTTTTCTTCGTTAACTATTATTGGTGGATTCGTTAACTATGGGGGTTGAACAAAAAAAATTGGTTTCGGATACGATTCATATCATGTCATAGACAACATACCACAAGTCGACAGGTCCAAAATATTTTGCTTGGTTCAAAGATATTCGTACGTATTTATGCATTATCTCAAAAGATGATCATATTTCTAGTACTCCGGAAACTGATAAGGACTGGCTGAGGGCTGATTCTCGTTTATTCCTACAGATAAGGAATTTGAATGACATAGAATTGGTCAGTGCAACTAATCATTGTGAATATGTGAACGAGCTTGTAGAATATTTAGAATTTTTATATTATGGGAAAGGAAATGTTGCTCGTATGTATGATATTTGTCAGGGGTTTTATCGTGATAGACAACATGATCAACATCTTCAAACGTACTTTATGATTTTCAATTGAATATTCTAATGCTAGTTAGTGCAAATGTTAAAGTTCAGCTCGTTCAGAGAGAGAAAATGGCAGTTATGAGTTTATAGATGGACTCGGCCTGGGATTTGAGATAATTAGGTCTCAAATCCTCCATGGTTGCATGAGGTGTATACTAGAATTCTTCAGACAGAGGTTTACAAACCTATCAATCTGCCTGATCTTGCCTTTGATGCTTTGATTGATTATATCAGGGGTCCAACCATGAACCAACTTTACGGGAGGGGGAGCTAGAGGGAAAGTGGTCAAAGAGTCCACCAAAGCAGTTGGGATCACAAGAACCTGGACGTACGATGAGTTGTTTGTTTTTATCGTCATGAGCCAAGTTATACTAAGTTGCTAAACAATCTTCCACGATCTTATGTTTATGTTGCAGCTTCATGGTAACTTACATGATAACTAGTGTAGGACAAGGAAGAGTTATACGAACGGTTTATCGATCCACAGAACCTTTCTTACCCTAAAATCTATGAGACCCTACCTAGCCACACACATCCAAGATCCAACATTCACCATAATGCCACCTCACCACCTCTAAAACACCCAAAAATAACGCACAATTCTTCCATCTCACATAAGTAAGGGTATAATTGTAATACCATGGTGTTATGTGGACAAGTGTCCATTTTTTTCTTGACCAATTCACTAGTTTAATCATTTCCATTTCGTTTCAACTCCAATTAGCTTTAAACTTGTGCCAATATTTTTCTTTTTTCAACGGCTAGCTATCAAGTAGCATATTGAATATATTTTGAACCACAGGTTTTTTTAATATCAGGTGATAAAACTAGTGTTGAGTGTTGATCAATCTTCAATGATGAATGTCTCATATCGAGCGATAAAATTAGTGTTCAATGTTGATAAAAAAACATGTAATGGGGTGGTAAAAAACAAGTGATAAAAAAATCATGTTCAATTTTGATAATAAAGTGATAAACTAGAGTTTATTGTTGATAAAAAAAAGTTTGATGGGGTGATAAAACATGTGTGCCAAGGTGAGGAAAAACAAATGATGAAGTGATAAAACACATATACCGAGGTAATAAAAACAAGTGACGAGATGATAAAATCATGTTCAGTTTTGAAAAATAAAGTGATAAAACTAATATGTCACATTATCACCTACAAGTCACTAAACTCACACACAATTCAGAAATCTCTTACACAGGTAAGGACATAATTGTAATAATATGGTGCCATGTTGTAATAACCACTTCCGGTCAACGCCAGTCAAACCTGCGAAAAACAGGAAAATTTAAAATTTTTAAGATAGACACTTAAATTAACCTAAATTGATCCCGAGGGTCATACCGGACTTAAGTTGACTCCGTTATCGACCAAAATGAGTTCCGGGGGACTCATGGCAACTTTCGGATCAATTTGGGAAATGTTGACTTTTCGCTGGAAAAGTCAACCGAGCGACGTTTTGGTCCATTCGATGACCGTTTTGGATCCAAAAAGCTTAGCCGTCGTCGCAACGATCTTAGTTGAGCCGTTTCCTTGTAGCCCGCCAAGTTTCGTAAATTCTTGGGAAAAGTGCCCGTTCGGGGCCCGAAACGTCCGTTTTTCGCGAATCTGATTGGAAAATATCAAGTACATATTTTCCAAAAGGTGTGGGACCCACCTTGACACTTGTCCTAATTGTGGTGGTGTTAGTTTTGGGGGGAAACTAGATGGGACAAGAGGTGTGGCCGGCCATGGGGTTAAAAGAGAAGAAAAAATAGAAAATGAGTTAGTTGTTTGAAATTAGAAAGAGAGAAGAGAGAGTTTAGAGAGAGAAGAAGAAGAAGAAGAAGAAGAAGAAGAAGAAGAAGAAGAAGAAGAAGAAGAAGAAGAAGAAGAAGAAGAAGAAGAAGAAGAAGAAGAAGAAGAAGAAGAAGAAGAAGAAGAAGAAGAAGAAGAAGAAGAAGAAAGGGTTAGGGTTTGGAGGAGATCTCACCTTTGGATCGTCTCAAGACAAGGAGCAACCTCGTTCCCCTCGTTCTCCTCTTGAGTAAGCACCGAACCGATTCCCGTTTTGTTAATTTTCAAATGTTAGGGTTTGGGTTTAATTGATGAGTTAGGGTTGTAGTAAGGTTGGGGGTTTATGGGAGACGTTTTAGAGGTGTTTGGAGGATTGTTTGAACGTTTTCCGGCGACCGGGAGCTCGGGAGGATCTCCGGCCACATTAGGTGGCCGGCCACCATAGGAGGTGGCTGGCCGGACCTAGGGCCGGCCACCACCATGGTGGCCGAGCCCCTTTGAAACCCTAGGGCCCACGGCCCAATGGGCCGAGTGGGGCCCACGCACTCGGGTGCTCGGTTTTAGTGTTCGGGAGGTTTAAAACGTTCCCCAGACCATTTATCCTTAACCGAATCGAAAATTGGAATTAAATTGGAGAAGTTGTAATTAACGGGTTTTAGAAACTTTAAACGTTAATTAATTGAATCGGAAGTCGGAATTCGATTCCGTCAAGTGCATTGGGTTCCTTGAACTATTCTAAGACCGTAGAAACGAAAACGGGGGCTCTTGGAGCCCTGGAAGGCAATTTACAAAACCCGGGAAGATTCGCCATGACGGGCGAATCGGGCCTTTACGGGTCCTTTATCGACAATGTTGAGTAATTGGGAAGTTTGGGGGTGATCGACATTGTCGGGGTTACGTTTGGGCGTTAAGTTTATTAAATTTCGGTTTATTCCTACTAGTTTAAAGGTGCTTTAAAAATTGTGTTCTTTTAGATCGTGCTACGGACCGAGGCAAAGGGAAGCTCGGCGAGTGACTGGGATCACATCGAGACTTAGTGGAGCGCTTTTGGAGTTATATACGAGGTAGGGAAAAGTAGCCGGATCTCGGCCCTGACTAGGGAAAGTTAATTGTAGAATTGCATGTGACACCGGGGTGTCGTGGGTTATTTAGGTTATCGAATATTAGAAAAGCATGATACAGGATTGTAGAAATTATGGGAAATGCATGTGACACTTAGTAGTGTCGTAGGAGCAGAGAACTTAGCGATATTAAAATTACTGGAGGCATATGACCATGCGGGAGGTTGTTTGTGAAACTAGTGATCTTAGGACTGTTGGAGGCATTGAGTATGCCGGAGGTTGTTGTGTATTATTATTGTTGAGTTTTGGGTGGCCTTGAGAGCCCGTGTTATTATTGTTGAGTTTTGGGTGGCCTTGAGAGCCCGCATTATTATTGTTGAGTTTTGGGTGGCCTTGAGAGCCCGTGTTATTATTGTTGAGTTTTGGGTGGCCTTGAGATCCCGTGTTATCATTGTTGAGTTTTGGGTGGCCTTGAGAGCCCGCGTTATTATTGTTGAGTTTTGGGTGGCCTTGAGAGCCCGCGTTGTTATTGTTGAGTTTTGGGTGGCCTTGAGAGCCCGTGTTATTATTTTTGAGTTTTGGGTGGCCATGAGAGCCCGTGTTGTTATTATTGGAGTTGGGTGGCCGTCAGTGCCCGTGGGGTCGTGAACCCGTACTTTACCGTTGGAGTCTTGGGTGGCCATGAGGGCCCGTAGGGTTGTTGAACCCGTGTTTTGTTGTTGGTGTCTTGGTGGCCTTGGGTGTCTGTGGAGTTGAGACTGGTGTCGTTACTGTCTGTTGAACTTTGTTTGTGATTGTGTTTGGTTACTTGATCTTGGTGGAGGTTGTGTGGTGTAGCTAGCCTCCCAACTGGGATCGGGAGAAGCGGAGAGGTTGTGGGCTAGCTCCCAGACTGGGATCGGGGGAAGTTGTGAGACAGGTCGACCGCCTGGACCGACTGGGATCGGAAAGGGCGAGATACAGAGATGGTTACTGAGCAACTGGTATGCGATCCTTTGTGATCTTGTTTGGTGTGCGATCCTTTGTGATCTTGGGTGTTGCGTGGTTGTCAGTCATGTCTTTGGAGGAGGTCGTCAATCGTTCTGTGGGGTCTACATTACTTTATCACGTGTTGAGTCTGTTGAGGAAAGTAACGGGTTGTGGGTCAATTGAGTACTTGAGTCGGGGACTGTAGTCCCGGTGTTGGGTTGGTGTTGGTGTTACTGGCTTTATCTACTAATTATGCCATAGTCAGTCTGTTATTCGTGGTGGTGAGCGAACGCTCACCCCTAGCTGCTTTTCCTACAGGTACTGATCACCGGACGGACTAGGTTAGCTCTTGAAGCTTGTGGAGCTAGGAGCGGAGTCTGGTCTTCTTTTGTTGAGTCTAGTGACGGATATTGTACCTTGTCCACTTGTTGGGACGTTTTTGTATTGTAAATACTATTATTTTTGATAACTAAATGGAATTTCAGAGTTTTATTCAAAACAGGTTTCAAGTGTTTTATGTTTTAAATGTTCGCGTCCCGAGTTCGGTTTACTGAATATGGGGCGTGACCGCTTGGTATCAGAGCTCGAGGTTTCACACCTCGGACTGTCCGTCAATTAGGTGGGAGAGTCGAGTCAGTGTAGACCCTTCATGTCTTGAGTCTTGTTTTTGTTTGTGCGTATGTTGCAGTATTTTGTTGTTGGCATACTGATTGTGTGTGATTGCGTGAACGGTTTTAAACTGTCACGGGTCGACTCAGGAGCGCTCCTGTAGTCGAACGTGACGGTGTTGATGTCAAGTTGGTACAACGTAGTTCGGGGACGCCTGGACCGGGTTGTAACTACGTGATGTCAAGAAATGAGGTTTTAAGCTGGAAAGGTGGAAGTTTTAAAAATTGTTGACCCTGTTGGCGTGTTTTAAACTTGATTGGCCATGTGGGCGTATGTTTGATTTTGGTTGGCTCGGTGGGCAAGGTTCGTCTTTGGTTGGCCGGTGAGCGGGGGTCGTGTGATTGTGTTGTTTTTGGCCGTGTTGGCTTATGACTGAGGTCGGTTTTTTAGTTGCCCTGCTGTGTTATGTGTTGGGTGGTCGTTTGTCTGCAACGTACTAGCGGACGGGTCGTTATTAGCCGGTAAAGTTACGAATACCCTAGGGTAGACACAGCGGGTGTAAGTAGGGCGAAATCATCATCGCTACGAGATAGGAGTCACTGGTTTGACACGGTAGGTGGAATGGCAGGAGCTGGCTGCCGGCCCGGAACGGGGCACGGCAGGAGCTGGCTGCCGACCCGGAACGGGGAACGGCAGGAGCTGGCTGCCGGCACGGAATGAGGTCCGGCAAGGGCAGGACGCCGTCCCGGAATGGGGTCCGGCATGGGCAGGACGCCGGCCCGGAATGGGGTCCGGCAAGGGCAGGTTGCCGGCCCGGAAGGGGGTCCGGCAAGGGCAGTACGCCGGCCCGGTATGGGATCCGGAAAGGGTTGGACGCCGGCCCGGTAGGAGGCCCGACAGGGTTTGGTCGCCGGCACGGCATGTGGCCCGGCAGGGCTCGGTTGCCGGCCCGGTATGTGGCACGGCCCGGGTCGTGTGCCGGCCTGGTCCAATGAGTCGTTTTCGTTCTGTTTGTTGTTGTTTCGTGGTGCGGTTAGGTTTGTCGCCGCGTGGGTTGGCGCACGTTGGTGCGGTCTCTTTGAGGTTTCGGTTACTAATGCTAATATTTAAAGTATTATAGCGTGAGCGGTGTGACGTATTAGTGATATACACGCAGGAGTAAACTTAGACCGTGTGAACGTTAGCGTATTTGAACTTGTTATGTTTATTTGAGTTCGCAAACTGAACGTTTGCGTGTATCCGTGCAGAGGATACTGACTATGGCTCGCGGTAGACGCGGACGAGCAGCGGGAGCACGGGGTCAGGCGTCCACGCGGGGCCGGCGGGGACGGTCAGCGGGGACACCGGGAAGGGTGCCAACCGTTGAGCCCGCCGAGTACGCGGAGGCGCAGGGCACTCATGTCGGAGAAGACAGGAGAAGCGACGCGGGGCCGTCTGCAGGCACGCCCAGTGTTCCGCCCGTCGCAGACCCTCCCGTCATGACTGCCCTGGATGAGCTGACCAAGACAGTCCAGAGTTTAGTGGCGGTCATTGCCAACCGAGAGTCGACTTCACCAACCCCAGAGGCACCCGCGGTCCCAGTGAGGCCGGGTCAGACGGAGGATCACACATCCCGAGCACTACTAGACTTCCTAAAGCTCGGGATACCTACATTTGTCGGGGAGCCCAACCCCGACCTAGCCGAGAGGTGGCTAGAGCAGGTCACGCGAGACCTGGATACATCGGGTGTCGAGGATGGCCGTCGCAGAGTGTCCTTCGCGGCCTACAACTGGTGGGGGCGTGTGAAGGACATGGTCGGTTATGACTACAGCATCTTCCAGACAGTTTTTCTGGAACATTACTTTCCCGAGTTGGCTCGGTTGGAGCGACATCGGCAGTTCCTAGACCTGGAGCAGGAGGGGAGGACGGTAGCAGAGTACGAGACCAGGTTCACAGCCTTGGCCAGATTCGCGCCGGAGATGGTGATGACCGAGCTGAACTGTTGCCTGTGGTTCCAGGGAGGACTGAGGCTGGGGATTCGGAACCAGGTTCTCGCCTTGAGACTGCGGAAGTATACAGATCTCGTGGACACCGCAGCGACGGTGGAGCAGGGGATTCGGGATGAGGCCAGGACCCGCGAGGTTCGACAGCGGCCGACCATCTTTACAGGGCCGTCCGACTCACGAGACTCGCGGATACAGAGGACCACGCGGTTCTTCCGACCACCGTCTCATCAGGGTGAAGCGAGACAGCGGGGGTCAGTGGCATCAGTTGGGCCAGTCGCGTCAAAGAGGGCGCCGAAGTGCTATACCTGCGGGCAGCGAGGCCACCTCCGTCGCGAGTGTCCGATGGAAGGAGGGCCCACGACGCAGCCGGCGACCAGCCGTACGGGCCAGGGCACGAAGTCGAGAGCCGACGATACCGGATGTTTTCGATGCGGCCGGGTTGGGCACACCATTGCATGGTGCCGTGAGCCGTCAAGGGCAACGTCAGCGCAGCGACCGAAGCAGTCGCGTACAGTACAGTTGCCCAGGGGTCGTCCTCGTCAGAGTCAGCAGTCCAGACCGTCACGGCCTTCTACGAGCGCGCCGATTCCGAGACAGCAGTAGAGTCATGGGTATTCAGCGACAGTGCGTCGGGTCAGAGGCAGCAGGCCTCGCAGGGGAGAGTGTATGCAGTCACCGACTCCAGAGCCCCAGGACCTAGCACGTACCGCGAGACCATCCAGGGTACGTGTTTATTGTATCATTTATGGTCTTTATTCTTGTTTGATACCGGGGTGTCGCACTCTTTTATTTCGTCGGGTTGTGCCGAGAGGTTGGGGTTGAGCTTAGAGCCGTTGAGTCCACCCCTATGCCTGGACACCCCAGTTGGGGGTGGTGCATCATTAACTAGAGTATGTCGTGCCTGCGAGATTAGAGTCGCAGACTGTCCTTGCCCTGGTGATCTTCTCGTGCTGGGAATGACGACCTTTGATGTGATATTGGGTATGGATTGGCTGTCGAGGTACCGAGCCAATATCGATTGCTACAGACGACGAGTGATAGTGTCAGTGGGTGGTACGAAGGTGACGTGTGTTTTGGGTAGTAAGAGCGGGGTCCTCCTGTCGGCGTTGTCCGCAGAGGAGGAAGTATCGGCTGTGCAGAGCCGAGAGTTACCGCGAGTGGTGTGCGAGTTCCCCGATGTCTTTCCCGAGGAGCTGAGCGGGTTGCCACCGGTTCGTGAGGTGGAGTTCGGGATTGACCTGGTGCCGGGAACGGCGGCGATATCGATGGCGCCTTACAGGTTTGCGCCGGCAGAGTTGACTGAGCTGAAGCGTCAGCTAGAGGAGCTTCATCAGAAGGGGTTTATCCGTCCGATTGCATCGCCGTGGGGAGCACCAACACTCTTCGTGAAGAAGAAGAGTGGAGAGCTACGGATGTGTATAGATTACCGGAAGCTGAACCGGGTTACGGTGAAGAACCGATACCCGATGCCGAGGATCGATGACTTGTTCGACCAGTTGAGAGGGGCGACCTACTTCTCAAATATCGATCTGCGATCCGGTTATTATCAGTTGCGATTCCGTGAGGGGGACGTCGCAAAGACTGCATTCCGGACGCGCTATGGGCACTACGAGTTCCTGGTGATGCCATTCGGACTGACGAACGCACCTGCAGCGTTCATGGACCTGATGAACATCATCTTCCGGCCATACCTAGATCAGTTTGTGATGGTGTTCGTGGACGACATCCTGATCTATTCGCAGAATGAGGCGGCGCATCAGTCACATCTTAGGGTTGTTCTGACACTACTGCGCGAGCATCAACTATATGCCAAACGGGAGAAGTGCAAGTTCTGACTCTCTGAGGTGAGATTCCTCGGCCACATCGTGTCCCGTGACGGTATCCTGGTCGATCCGTCGAAGATCGACGCAGTCTCGAAATGGGCACGGCCCACGAGTGTCTTCGAGATCCGCAGCTTTCTTGGGTTGGCAGGCTACTATCGGCGATTCGTACAGGACTTTGCACGACTAGCCGTACCGATGACTCTGTTGACGCGCAAGGGAGTCGGGTTTTTGTGGACAGAGGACTATGAGCGTGCATTCGCGGAGTTGAAGACTTGGCTGACTACAGCTCCAGTGTTAGTGGTGCCCGAGCGAGGGATCGGTTATGATGTCTACTGTGATGCGTCCGGAGAGGGACTGGGCTGCGTACTGATGCAGTTGGGCAGAGTTGTGGCTTATGGCTCCAGGCAGCTGAAGACGCACGAGCGCAACTATCCTACCCACGACTTGGAGCTAGCAGCAGTCGTGTTTGCGCTAAAGAGCTGGAGATATTATCTGTATGGCGAGGGGTTTCAGGTGTTCTCGGATCACAAAAGCCTCAAGTACATATTTTCCCAGCGAGACCTGAACATGCGTCAGCGACGGTGGATGGAGCTATTCGAGGAGTACGACTTCGAGCTACACTACCACTCAGGCAAGGCGAACGTGGTCGCCGACGCCTTGAGTAGGAAGTCGGCTCCGAGCCTCGCCAGCATATCAGTCCGAGAGTGGGACATGATGGGGGAGATGAGCACGTTCGGGCTCGAGCTAGAGCAGGTTACGGGTGACATGGCCATGTGCTCTTTGGTGGCTCAGCCCTCACTGCTTGCCCAAGTGTTGGAGGCGCAGACGGAGGACGTTGAGATGGCACAGATCTGAGAGAGGGTCGTCAACGGCGACGAGGTAGTAGGTTGGGAGATCAGTACAGATTGGGGACTACAGTACCGAGGAGCACTGTTCGTGCCGGTTAACTATAGAGACGGCGTGTTGCGAGAGGCACATCACTCGCGTCTTACAGTGCACCCGGGGGGCAACAAGATGTACCGTGACCTCAGACGGCACTTCTGGTGGTGCGGAATGCGGAGAGCAGTAGCAGAGTTTGTGTCGAGATGCCTCGTCTGTCAGTAGGTGAAGGCCGAGCATCAGCGTCCAGCGGGATTGTTACAGCCACTACCGATTGCTCAGTGGAAGTGGGAGCACATTACGATGGACTTCGTGTGTGGACTACCGAGATCGCCGAAGGGAAACGACGCCGTGTGGGTGGTAGTCGACCGGTTGACCAAGTCGGCCCACTTCCTGGCTATGAGGATGACTGACCCGGTCGACAAGTTGAGCAGCTTGTATGTTCGGGAGATAGTGCATCTCCACGGGGTCCCGGTGTCGATATTGTCTGACAAGGATCCCCGTTTCACGTCCAGGTTTTGGCCGAGTCTGCAGAAGGCATTGGGGACCGAGGTTCTACTCAGTACGGCACATCATCCCCAGACAGACGGTCAGTCCGAGCGCACTATTCAGATATTGGAGGACATGCTGCGGGCATGTGTGCTGGATTTCAGGGGATCATGGGAGACCCACCTTCCGTTAGCCGAGTTCGCCTACAACAACAGCTTCCAGGCCAGTATCGGGATGGCACCGTTCGAAGCGTTGTATGGGAGGCCGTGTCGATCGCCAGTGTGTTGGGCGGAGGTGGGGGACAAGAGCCTGCTGGGGTCAGATCTTGTCAGAGAGACGACAGAGAAGGTCGCGCTGATACGCGATCGGTTGAGGACCGCGCAGAGCCCGCAGAAGAGTTATGCCGACAGGCGACGTCGACCTCTTGAGTTCGCAATCGGGGATCACGTATTCCTGAAGGTGAGCCCGAGGAAGGGGCTGGTGCGGTTCAGACGCAGCGGGGGCAAGTTGGCCTCGAGGTACATAGGCCCGTTCGATATCTTGGGCAGAGTGGGAGCAGTGGCTTATCGTCTGGCGTTGCCACCGCAACTTGGGAGAGTCCATAACGTCTTCCACGTGTCTCAGTTGCGGCAGTACAACGCAGACCCCTCCCACATCATTGAGTGGACTGATATCGAGGTGGCTGACGATGTCTCCTATGAGGAGCAGCCGGTTCGGATCATGGACACACGGGAGCAGGTCCTACGGGGAGGTCGTCAATCGTTCTGTGGGGTTTACATTACTTTATCACGTGTTGAGTCTGTTGAGGAAAGTAACGGGTTGTGGGTCAATTGAGTACTTGAGTCGGGGACTGTAGTCCCGGTGTTGGGTTGGTGTTGGTGTTACTAGCTTTATCTACTAATTATGCCATAGTCAGTCTGTTATTCGTGGTGGTGAGCGAACGCTCACCCCTAGCTGCTTTTCCTACAGGTACTGATCACCGGACGGGCTAGGTTAGCTCTTGAAGCTTGTGGAGCTAGGAGCGGAGTCTGGTCTTCTTTTGTTGAGTCTAGTGACGGATACTGTACCTTGTCCACTTGTTGGGACGTTTTTGTATTGTAAATACTATTATTTTTTATAACTAAATGGAATTTCAGAGTTTTTATTCAAAACAGGTTTCAAGTGTTTTATGTTTTAAATGTTCGCGTCCCGAGTTCGGTTTACTGAATTTGGGGCGTGACACATGTGGTCAAATGTTCATTTTTTTCTTGACCAATTCACTACTTTAATCATTCCTGCTTCGTTTAAACTCCGATTAGCTTCAAACTTGCGCCATTATTTTTATTTTTCAAGGAGGTTTGAAACAAGATCAGTCATGAATATATTTTGAAGCACAAAAACAAATAAATTATATCGGAATAATAAAGCTATTGTTGAGTATTGATAAATCTTCACTAATAAATGTTTCATATTAAGGTGATAAAACTTTTTTTTTGATAAATGTTTAAGGTGATAAAACTAGTGTTCGGTGTTGAAAAAAATAGTGTTTAATGTTGATAAAAAAACATATGTTAGGGGTGATAAAACATGTGTGCTGAAGTGATAAAAAAACAAGTTATGAGGTGATAAAACACATATGATGTGGTGATAAACCTAATGTTTAGTGTTGATAAAATCAGTGTTGATAAAACTAGTGTGAAGTGTTGATAAAAATTACCCAGATATAGTTTTTTTTTAAATCAACCCTGTGATAAAAAAAATTCGTTCTTCAAAATATATTCATGACTGATCTTGATAGAAATCCCTAGTGTTGTGTTTTTGCAGTCAACAAGTCAACCACTCAATTGCATATTATCCATCCATTTATGAAATGGATGTCTTGGATGGGTTCACACGATTTTTACGTTAAGGCATGGTTCCTATTTGATTTACTCTCTCTATATAGATTTATATTATTTTTTTTTTCTTTCTCGTGAAAACGAAATGTATATTTTTTTAAGGCCAAACATCAATGAGCCGACAACAATATACAACATGTATATTTTTTAAGGCCAAACATGAATGAGCTGGCAACAATATACAGCGTAGACATAGTTTAGGTTCTCAAGAAATCTATTGTAATGGATGAAAAGACAAATCAAGTTAAAATTTCGATTGGTACCATGCTCTTAGAGCATGTACAATACATCAAACCGGATGATCAAACCGTATGTTGATTGTGCAAATTAGTGGTTTGCAGACCCTTAAGCAAATTGTGTTCCACAATGGTACAAACCGGATAGGGACCTGGATTGTGAGTGGATGCTGACTGGATGTTGAATTGATATTTTACTTATTTAATTAAATGCTTTATTAAACCATCAAACATTATATAATTTGAAAATAATAATTAATAATAAAATAAATGAATTATAAATAATCTTAACACAAGAAAATAATTAATAATTACATTGCATGTTTAATTTATCCATCCAAAACCCTAAAAAAGAAAATAAGCAATCGGTACGAATTTTCCCTTCCAAACGACCTCGGATTACCGAAAAACATCGCACGTCATGGCAAAAAATATTGGGTCCATTTTAAATATTGCCTAATATTTATTATAGTGTAAAATTATCTATTTATACTTTAAATTTGGACTAATCCTATTCAGTTAAATCTGATTTTATGCATTTAAAAAATTGGGGTGACCACGTGTCGAGCGGAGAGAGGGTGGCGGCGCGACGCGAGTCGCATAACCCGTGATCCGTAAAATCGGTCCCCGAGTCACTGGCCGACCAACGAACCGCGTTTTTGCTGTTCACGGGATGTAAAATCATCGCGTTTCAGCACGACGACCCACGTCCCGCAAACCGCAAAAACACGGTTCGGTTTGCGAGTCGCTACTCGAGTCGACGCATTGTACTTGCTCTTAGTACTCAAAAGTCCCTAGATAAGAAACATACGATATGCTTATTATTTTTCTGATCGGAAAAATATAAATTTATAAAATCTTCCCTTTCAAAGATAGAAATAGAAAATAAAGTTTTGCAAAACAATAATCTCGGAAACCAATTACAAAACTAAGCACTGTTATAACCTACACAACCTCAAACCAACAAGAAACAAACATTAACACCCAACAAGTTGGGCCAAACAAAGGGTAAAAGTCCAAATAACTAGCAAACCAACACAACAACCAACAAAAACGGGTCTCTGCCCAAAACAGTATGGGCCTAAAACCAGACCCAATTATAGTCAATCCCTAAAACAAAACTCTCAAGTCCCAACAACATCTATATCCCTAAATCTTGCCATGACCTCCTAAGGGCATCCACAACCATTTCGCATCGTCTGCGCAAGCTGCAATGGCGACTTTTGTGCCGGCAGGGAGCCGTCGGCGGTTAAAAATAAAAATATTTAATATATTAAATTTAGTATAAATTCTGACGGAAATTAAAACGTTAATTTTTATTAGCACACACAAGATCGAGAAAAACAGAAACGAGATTACATGTTCACGATTTACAGCTTGTGAACGTACTGGAGGAATTTGGGTTGGTCTTTAACGACCTCCAAAGCGAACACTTCGTGAACTGGTGGCCATGTTGTCTAACATACCGGCCCGCCACTGCAGATCGAAAGTAATTTTTGGTTTGTCCCGGCGGGGCAGCCTGAACTGCTGCATGGTAGAAAAGTTCAAAACGGTGGATTTTCCGGGCTAATTGCTGCCAGTGGTCCCTGCACTGCTTCTGGGTGCGGGATGAGGCATCGGCCGGAGCATTTTGGACATAATTGGCGTACACTTCCGGCCAGTACCTATTATTTGGCCCCGGCCGGGCATCGTGTAGCCAACATAAAACCAACACCATCTCTTCCTCGTGGCTCCAGGGGTGTGCTGTTATGCCGACCATTGGACCTTCGAACAATGGAAGAAATTAGAAGGAAAGAAGCTCGGGAGTAAGAGAGCTTGTTGGGTGAAGAGGTGTGAAAAAAAATATGAAAGGATGGGGTGTCTTTTATAGCCCAAATCGCTGGCCATGTAGGGGTATTTTGGTCCTTTTAGCATGCTCATGGCAATTATGTCACGCATCCCAAGAAACTACAAAGCATTAAACTTTTTAAAAAAACTACAACTTCTTAAATTAAATTAAAACAACAATTCATTAATTTAAACAAACTACAACATAAAAAAACGACAATTCATTACCGAAAAACAAACTACAATTTTAAAAAAAACAAACTAATTAAAATAAATAAGCAAGAGCGGCGGCACTACTTCATCAGATCGCGTAACATCGCAAGGGTCGCATAATGTGCCTCAAGCTGAGATGCAGCGTTTGTCGGATCGGATGGAAGGTTTGGTGGAAAAAACTCTTGCGTCATCGGGTCGTCCTGCAACTACCTAAACACGTGGCCCCACTCGTTGAGATCGAATGACATTGTAAAACGGAAAAAATATTAGT
Source organism: Erodium maritimum (assembly GCA_963921825.1). Lineage (NCBI taxonomy): Eukaryota > Viridiplantae > Streptophyta > Magnoliopsida > Geraniales > Geraniaceae > Erodium > Erodium maritimum. The sequence goes on along the minus strand of OY997594.1, from coordinate 48,414,677 downwards.
ATGTAGTGAGAATAAAGAGAAGAGAGGTAGAAGTGTGGGTGAAAAATGAAATAATAGGGTTGGTATATATAGGGGGGAGGGAAAAAATAAATGTTGGCGACCAGCGAAGGGACACATGTCGCCAGCGCGTTAGCAGCCAACGGCCGGCGCGACGACCAATGATGACCAGCTCACCTCGCCAGGGACGAGTGCTGGCGAGGAACTCAACGGCTACCTTCCCCGCCAACGACCTCCCCGCCAGCTCTCAGCCTGCTCAACGCCTCCTCGCCAGCGTTTTCTCCCCGCCAGTGCGCCCCCGCCAACGACTGTGGATGCCCTAAGACCCCAATCAGCTACATCTTCAACAAGGCCAATTTATGGTAAACAAAGAATGGGAATGTTCATGAGCCTACAAATTGATACCCACTCCTGTCTGGAATTTTTTTGAAGTATGCCTTATTAGCTGAGAGAAACAAGTCATTAACAAACAAGAAACACATATCATTACGAAATAGCAAAATAACATTGCAGGGGATGATCGTACACATGCTTTAAGTGTAGCTACAACTGCAAATCAACCCTCTATAGTAACTGAATCCTTCTCTGCACACTTTACTGAATAAGCTTAAATCATGCCAACCAATACTCTGTGCGCTCAACCGCCATGGTATCTAGTGCTAAAACCACAATTCCGATAAATCTTGTCTGAGTAATTTTCCATGCCCCTCTTGAGTTGGTTTTTTCTCTTCCAGACTCAAGCATGTCCTCATCTGACCTGACCACGCCATTCTTGGAAATAAAGGCTGCACAAATTCTTACCTGCTTTTGTATCTTTTTTTTTTTTTGAGGCATTTATATGAAAGCACGATATAATGGTTGAATATCTTCTTTTCAATACCATATAATGGTTGAATCAACAGAATACCTGCAGTTTGGAACGGTGCAAATTCATATTGACTGCTTCCTTGAACCAAGACATAATATTACTCCAAAACTAATAAAGATTAACCATCAGCAGATTGTATCGATAGATCCCTAGTACCTCATGCATATTAGCAGGTTCCTTGAGACCCTTTTGATGTAATTAATCTGAAGAGAATGCAGAAAAGATGGACCTAATCACTGTCCCAAGCCTCGTCTAACTGTTTGATTGTTCTCTCTTTCTTGCTGAAACTGGCTTTCTCGTCTTTCTCAAGGTGACTGTCTTCTTTGCCATTGCATTCATTGTCCCATTCCTCATTTGCAATTTCTGAAGCACTAGCTGTCTCTTCAGATTCGGAATCCTCAGACATTTTTTCCTGAAATCTAGCCTTAGGATTTCCATTGTCTCGGTCATTCTGCCTCCCATATGGTAGCCCTGATACATTTAACTTGTTTTCTGCTCCGATATTATCAATATCAATAATCTGATTTCCTTTCATATAGATGTTTTCTTCATCTTCTTCACTACTGCTGCTTATGTAATTAGCAGATCTTGTTCTTGATGTTCTTGAGTCATATTTTTCTTCAGCATCTGATTCAAACATAGCACTGTCAAGATCACTAAACATGTTTTCTGACTCACAATCTCCTTCAAAAGTACTTTTCCTAAAGTTGCTTTTGGGTACCCTACTAAATGATTGGTTACCATTTACCTTTCCGATCATACCCTCCTGACTCCCCCTTACTGTTCTCAACCTACTGAACTCATCACCAGCTTCATCAACTTCACTCTCATAATCACTCGCGTCAGGGAAATCATTTGAATATTTTTCATCATCTTCCTCAAAATTGTCTTCTGCATCATCTCTATTAGATGTCCTCTGCTTGCCAACTGAATTTTCCAAACCCCTTTCCCTTCTAACCTCATCGTCAAAACCACAATAACTATGTCTTTCAAATATTCTGGACTTCACACCAAAATCTTCTTTCTTAAAATACCTAAGTCTATTAACCTCTTCTTCCTCCGCTGCTTCTTCTTGAGCCCATTCTTTATCAGCTGCATCCTCAATATCAGCTATGAATCTATCTAGCTCTTCCTGGTCACTATCATCAGCAGGATCTGACTGCTCCAGGTTAAACGGCTCCGGTAATGACTTTTTGTCCCCTTGGTAGACATAAGGGCTTCCTTCTTTTCTGTCAATTGCATTGAAGAATGTAGAAGCTACCCTCTGGATACTGGCCATGGCAACTGGATCCTCAGGGTTAACACCCATCCGCCGAAGCTTCTGTTCATATTTCTTTATGTTAAGTTTCTGAGACTCAAGAGCTTGTTCAAACCTGGCCTTGAATAATGCCTGCACATGTTCATAGATTTTATCAGAACAAGAAATATTAAAATAAGCGGTATTCATGTATGAGGTGTATATCCGTAAAAGCAAAATATTGCCTACCCTTCAGATACTCTAAATGCTTTATGTCATTATACCCACCATTCTAGGCATATGAGTGGTTTAGATATGTATAAATTTCCATCTGATAACAAAATACACATCTTGCTCACTGGTTTACAAATGGGTGTCACATACTAACCCACAGTCCAGCCACTTACAAAATGAAACCCCAAAAAAAAGAATTCCTTGTCTCCAGGTCACTTACGGTTATATGTAATAAACTATAGTTCAAGATTCGCACCATCCAACAAAAGAAAGTAACTACCAATGCTAAGAAAATGATTAGTTGTATACCCACCTTCCTCTTCGTGAGGGTGTTCATAGGTATCAAAACTTTTGGTTGGCGATAGTTTCTGCCTCGAAACATGATAATGGTTTTCACATTATGTATGTTAATGACAATACCACCACTTAGTCTTGCAAGCATGGTAGCCATTTCCTTGATTTTCTCTTTTGGGAAGTTATCGCAACAAACTTGTACAGTTTCATGAAACTTCCAGTGAAGATGCATATTCTGGACAACTCCTCCAAAGACACCACGAACACCAACAGGCACATAATTTCTGTTTCTATATCCAACCTTCTTGTATGCCTGAAGCTGCTCAGGAGTCAATATCTCTGGATCATGCCGAGGTGGTGGTAACTCGGGTAGCTCATATTTTTTAAGCTTCTGAAGGAGCAATGCAACTTTCTTCTTAGCCTACATCAGTTACAAGGAAAATGACAAATGGTCAGTTAAATGGGAAAAAAATCATAAGGCTAGGGAGCCAGAATCTAATGATGATTGCAAATGTAGGTAAAGGCAAAAAGCAAGGAAGTGACTGCTTGCATGTTTCTAGATATCCATCTACAATCCAAAGTGAACTGGCACAACCAATGCTAGTGTTCTATAGATGCTTCTTCATATTGAGACTAAGGCTCAACAATTTGGCATTTAGAACGTTTGTGCCTCTTCACAGAATCGGGCATAGAAACATGGATTTAATTTACTGAGTAATCAAGAAACTCAAAAGCTAATTAATCCGTGGCATGATTTATCGACAATTATAGGCCATTGGAACACAATACCCTCTCGCTAATGCACACAAACATATGCCATTCAGATGGAAATCCAAACAATCTAAAAAAACGCACATAAAGCATACTCTTTTGATGTTGTAAATGAGCCGCTCCTCATCGGTCATCAACTTCCTCTTCAACTTAGAGGCCCTTCGAATCTCCCTAAGGGTTTTACCAGACTCTTTCTGCATTCGCTTCTCTACCTTGCTCCGCATGCTCCTCCCTCTGGAACTTGACATGGGTTGCCCCCACCCATTTGTGGGCAATGGTACATCTTCATTTGAGAATTTCGACTCAAACACATTGCTTGAGGCAATCCTTGGAGACCCATCTCTCAGAAACGAAACATTCCTTCAAAATATTGTTGAAAAAAGAAAATGAAATTAATTTCAGAAGGAAAATGAAAATAAATTGCTACCGAAGTTATTGTTTGGCTTATATGAAGATTGAGAAGACAGTATAAGAGGTAAAGAACTTACTTTGAGGACCCTCTGGCATTCTTGGTAGCCCAGCGCCTAAGCATCAAAGCTAACCTTCCTCCAGAAACATCTGAATTAGAATGCAAAAACAATCAGTAAGTAAATTAGCACTTTCAAAAACAAGAAAATACCATAGCGGCATAGTCATCATGGTATGTTACAATCCATACCAGTAGCACTGCTGTAAATGGACACATTTCTAACTAGCTCTCTGATGTTCAATCTTCTGCCCAATGTCATTGCAAAATTCATCGCCGTGTTCCCAATACCTTCACTAAGAAATTCGACATAATACAAAGCAAGTGTTAATGTTTACTGAAACAATGATCCCAAAACCTTGACTAGTAACCCAACATAATATTAAGAGTTAAAGCCCTCTTGTGATTCATGGAAGAAAAACACTAGATTTGACTATTTAACCTACACAAACAATAATTCACAAAATATTTTACCATTTCTGAATTCAGTAGCAATGTGTTATATAATGCAAATAATTTTCATTTATACCTTCATACCAAAAAAATTCAGAAATACCCCAAACAACCCAACTTATTTTTTAAAACCTTCCATGCTACCATGCACATCTACCCCTTAACCTACCAATTGAGAGCAAGCATTTCTCAATCATTTTAAAGATAAATCCCACAAGCCTTTTATAAAGGAAAAAATACTTGCTTCTGAAACCCAGTCCATGCTATGGACAACATGAAGTTCAACACTGTAAATCCAAAATTCTAAATGTTATGGTATTTCTGTGCAAGCAATGGTTCAAGTTGTTGAAGAAGGAGACTTGGACGGAAAGACATGGACACATGGCATTCTGAGAGGGAAGAAGTCGAGACCCGAAACACAGCGTATCATCAAGTGAGGTCATCTTGTGTTTTGCAAAATTGAGGGTCATTTCAATTTACAATCGTATTAGTTGGTAAGGTGTCATCTTAATTACTTATTAGTGTGGTCTTATGACCGTTAGAGTTTTATTCTTCCTCCGTACCGATCCAGCTCAGGAAATGTGCTGGCAGTCAGGAGTGAGGGCGAGGGTTTGAGTGTCCGTGTCATATAAATAGCTAGCTTTAAGGGTATCTGAGAATTGTGTTGTAAGTGAAGACTAGGGTTCTTCAAGCTGGAGCTTGAGAGCTAATAGCTATCTATGGAAGTTTGAGTTTTTATTGTTCAGTTGCTCTGTTAAACACGCGGTTTTAAAAGGATGAAACGGGTTTTGCTTCTCCCTCACAAGGTGTAAGCCTCAATAGTAAAAATAACTTATTCATAAAATGTCAAATAATCTAGTTCAAACAACAAATAATTTCATAGCAAAGTCACCAAAATCATCAAATTAGGAATTATAAGTCTTAAGCTCATAACATTCATCCCATAGCAACTCACAAAAGCACATTTCAGCAATTCCCCCCAATATCTATTCCAATATGAGCAAGTCTCTATTCCAATATCTACTACAATCTGTCCTAAGTGAGCAACTGTCTATCATGATTATCATAGATTTTCCTATTCAATAATCGATACTTCTATCATAGAATTTCTAACTTTCTAATCATACTCCTAGCACAACACACAATAATCAATAATGTTACTACATTGAACTATGCAAAAAAAAACAGGGCTTAGAAGATGCAAGCACAAATGAGTGTTAATCTCTAAAGCTCATCTGCTCTAGAGTCCAAAACACAAATAAAACAGAAACGGACTTTACAAAACCAGAGAAGAGCCTATATCAACCTCCAGATTTTGGACATCAAGAATGAATTAGGCGTCAAGGCCTGAGAATGCATTGTAACCAGTGGATGATTCAATGGTGCCCAAGAAGCTTACCTGAGATCGGCCGGCGACTGAGATGAGACGCGCGAGAAGGAGAGAACAGACTGCGTTTAGGGTTTTTTTTTTTTAAAAAAATCAGATATGGCTGCGTAGAATTCACCCCCGTATTTTTAAAAAATTTAGAGGCTTAATTTAAAAAGTTAATCATCATATAAGTATATTTAACAGGGGACCGTGAAAAAACCTAGAGCGGCGGTTGGTTGTGTGCCGTCCGTTGTTTGCCTTGCTTGATCCAATGGGTTGGTTGGGGAAGTTTGATCATATGATCATGGTGTTGGCTCTTTGGAGATTACTGCTGTTGTGGTGCTTGGTGGGTGAAGCGAAGCAACCTTGGATGGTTCTGTGGTTCCTCACATGGCGACGACGGCGACGAGGTCTCTCTCCGGCAACGCCCATGTGATGGTGTGCGGTGGGTCCGAGAACAAGGTGGCGGGGTCGTCTCCTCTGTTATCTCAACTCTCGAGTCTACGCGCAATGTTTCTCAGTCCTGATCGATCGTCCCCGAATCCCGATAGAATTGCAGTGACGGAGGGACGTCGAGATCGTGTGCTCTCCGTCACTAAGGCGGTAGAATGGAGAGCATCAGCAACACACGTCGCGTCGGTCGGGAACTCGGCAGGTAGGGGCGGTGGTTCGAATGGGAGGAAGAGGAAGGCGATCAAACCACCATACCGACCACAGGACGTGGAGCTAGAACTCGGCGGGCGGGGGATCGGGAAGCGGCGGATGGTGGAACGAGGCGACATATTCCGCTGGAATACGATGTTGGTCGGTGATCGGGGCAGAGAGACCGAGGAGGAGGTGGTGTCGGCCACGGCATCACGGGAGACGGCGGAGGCAGTGACGTGGTGTCGAAGGCAGGGGAAGGAACCCTCTAGGGTTTCCATGGAGCCGTGGGGGGAGATGTGCCTGGGCATGGGCCGGATGGCAGGTAAGACCGGGCCAGGGGACGTTGGGTCGGGTCGTATCGGGGGCCTGGGCACAAGGGATGGGGCCGCGAGTCGGGGCTCCGAGATGGGCCTGCCAGGGCAAGCAGGACTGTTGGGCCGTGGAGCTGGATCGGGAAGGCGGGTCAGATCGTCAGGCTGGGTCAGGCAGGCGGTAGGTGGATCAGGTCCAATCCGGGTCCTGATTGCTGAAGACGGGTCGTGGGCTCATGGGCCGGGGTATCAGAACCGGGCTCGCAAACCTGACTAGACCTGGTGTGGCACCGCTACTCGCCATGGATTGTCGGGTCCGCTTCATGGGCGGGTCGGGGTGTCTGGGTCTCGGACCCGTTCACATGGAACCCCAGACCCGATATCAGTGGGGCGTTTTTCGACGGTCAATGGTCTGACACTAATTATGAGCATTGACTCAGAGGGGCAGGCGAAGTCCAATGAAGGGACACCACAAATGGCGAGGGGCGGAACACGCCCTCGCCTAGATCAATGAGGCCTTTGTGGTCCAGTGGGGGGTTTGCCGGTAATACCGCCTCACTGGACGTAGGGTGGCATCAATTCCACCAAGTACCGGCGCGAAATTCTTCAATTAGATCGGGAATCAGAAACTTTACGTTTTTAAGGGCCCTTATTATCATCAGAGGGGGGACGACGTCTGCTGGTTCCTCGGGAGGGTGTAAAGTCCAACTGTGCCATTTCAGTTCCTGGTTACAAGGCTGTCCGGGACGTCGCTCTAGGGCTTTAGTATTAAACTGGAGCATACCTCAGAGTCGATTTATGTCCAATCGGAAACTCCAACTCCAACAATGGGCCTGCTCGGTCCATGCCAATCAGTCTGAAGTCGATGTATCGGTGATCGGAAGACATTGTCGCAGTATTCTCCTCCAGACTACCATTGATCTCTATATAGCAACTTTACTTTCAGTTCTATTGTTATTTCAGTTTTTAGCATTTCAGTACTTCATTTTTGTGAGCAACTTTCACTTTATAATATAATGATCGTATTTCCTCAAAAAAAATCATATAAGTATATTTAAGTTTAAAATTACTCTAACGTTTTTTTAGGAAATATGAGATTTTATTTAAATATCGGCAATAATGATATTTTGAAGAGGCTCGGGGATATTACCCCTTTGCCAATTCCAGACAGGGGAAGAACAGGCCGCCCTGGCAAGCCAATGAGCTGCTTTGTTCGCTGTCTGTTTTACAAAATCGAGTTGCACGCACTCGAGTGTAGCTAAAAGGGAAATACAATATGTGACGATTGTTCCCAAAGGAGATATCAATCGCCCTCCTTTCCTGATCATATCCACTATGACCTTGCAGTCGCTTCGCACAAACGCCCTTTGCCTTGGATACTGTAGTAGCCACGTCAGTGCTTCCCGAATCGCGTATGCCTCCACGAGCCCTGGGTTCTGAGATCCATGGAATGATGCAGATCGGCCCCCCCTAAGTTGACCCCTGTCATCTCTGTATATCCATCCAGTTCCGATCTTATCTTCTGCCGCAAACAACGCTCCATCTGTATTTATGGCCCACGTCCCTTGAGTGGGACGTTCCCAAGATCCACTGCATGTGCCTGTGACTGACAGGGGACTGCCAATGCTTGAAGTTTCCTCATTCTGGCTTCCAGCCAACCTGCCTGTAGATGAAAAGTCGTTTGGAAGATACTGGCGGTCGGTTGTGCGATACTTTCCCAGACTACTTTGTTTCTAGCCTTCCACAACTCCCACAAAATGCATCCTATCAGGCCTCCACACGCCAGAGGGTTGAGCTGAAGCGTGCTCTGCACCCAGCCACCTATATATCCTGAGCACCTTAGGGGGTGTTCAGGCCAGTCTTGGCCCAGTATTCTACCGCCACGGGGCATTGGACCAGGAGGTGCAGCTCGGATTCCTCTGCCCCTGAGCAGACCGGGCATTTCGCCTCCATAGCCACGTGTCGTCGCCTCAGGTTGTCCGCCACCTGTAGACATCCTGAACATGTTCTCCACAGAAAAGTCTGCACCTTCGGCATCACTTCCATCGTCCAAATAGTTGTCCATACTTCCGACTAAGCCTGAAATGACGCATGCTCCTGTTGACCCAGGTTGTAAGCCAATTTCACGAAATACTGCCCTAGATAACCCCCGCCTAATACCATGTATCCGCGGTGGCCGTCCTACTGATCGGGACTGCCAGTATCGCACGCAGGTCATCCAAGCTGAATAGGTTACTGATCACCTCTGTGTCCCATCGCCTCTCGTTAGGACTCATCAGTCCCAACACTAGGGTGTTATTGATACCCGGTCCCATCAACTGCATTCTCGCCACGACCCCTGTTAGCCACGGGTGGTCGCGTATGGACGTAGTTGTCCCTAGCCCAATCGATCTCCTTGCTCCACTTTTAATCAGATCTTGCGCGGACAAAATGCTATGCCAGACATAGCTCTGATTCGGTTTCCGGACCGCCTCCAACACCGAGGACTCTGGGTAGTACCGAGCCTTCAGCACCCTGCTACCAAACTGGATTCATCTGTCACGAGCTTCCATAGTTGCTTCCCCAGGAGAGATGTATTGAAGTCGTACATGTTCTTGAATCCCAGCCCACCCTCCTCCTTCGGGCGTGACATGATCGCCCACGATTGCCAGATGACGCCTTTCCTTTCCGGGCCCGGAGACTTCCACCAAAAACGGGCTAACGCTACATTCATCTTGTCCAGGGTTCCTTTTAGAAGCCTCATAACACTCATCGTGTATGTAGGGATCGCTTGTAAAACAGATTTGACTAAAACCTCCTTACCCGCCCCATTTAGCAACTTCCCGTCCCATCTCTGAATCCTCCGTAGGACCCTACTCAACACATATTGCAGCCCCTGTTTCCTGTTGCGTCCCATCATGTTCGGAATCCCCAGGTAGGGAGACGGATGTGTCAACTCCGGGATCCCCATAATCAGGACCCCTTCCTCCCATCTGGTGCCCCTCGTATTGGTACTAAAAAACAGTGATGGCTTTTGTTGATTCACCACTTGCCCCAATGCTTCCTCAAACAGTCGAAGAAGATTCCTCAACCGTCTCATTTCCTCCAGTGTCGCCTTGCAATAGACATAACAGTCATATGCAAATAATAGGTGGGTGAGCGAAGGCGCCCGTGAGGCCACTTTAACCCCGTGGAGGTCTCCTCCGCTTTCTGCCTCCTGGAACGGATATGGGGAGAGCGGGTCCCCTTGTCTAATTCCTCTCTCCAGTTGGACAAACCCCGCCTGCTGGCCACCTGCCACAATATTGTATGTTACCGAATACGTGCAGCATCGAACAAGTGCTATCCACTCCTCCCCAAACCCGAATCCACGCATCATGTCCCACAAAAACCCCCACTCCACTCTATAATAGGCCTTACTCATGTCAAGCTTTAGAGCCACCCACCCTTCTCGGCCCTGTCTCTTATTCTTTAGAAAGTGTAGGGTTTCGTACGAAAGGATAATGTTATCATGTATCGACCGACCGGGTACAAACGCCCCTTGAGAGGCCGAAATGATACCATCCAACATGCCCTTTAATATGTTCCCAGCCACCTTCGAGACTACTTTAAATATCATATTACAGAGGGCAATAGGTCGTATATCCTTCAGCGACGTGGGACATTCCACCTTCGGGATCAGAACCAGCATTGTCTTGTTCATCACTCGCGGTATTTCCTCCCCCGCGAATATGCGGCGCACCCATCTAGTAACGTCCACACCTACCTTTCCCCAGTACTTTAGGTAGAATAACGGATTGAGTCCATCCGACCCCGACGACTTATTGGGACCTATCGAGAATGTTGCCTCTCGCACCTCCTCTGATGTCACCTCGCCCATCAGTAATCTTTCCCGTCCCCCATTGATTTCCTTGATAATGTTTTATAGAATTCCAAAATATGGTCTCCCAACCCCGAGTCCCAGGTCTGGACATTTCCAGATTCGTCCTACAATTCGGTCACCTTGTTGATATTCTTCCGTTGTGATGTTGACGCCTGGAAAAACTTCGTGTTCTAGTCACTATCTGTGAGCCAGTGCTGCTTAGCCCGTTGCCGCCAGAACTCTCCTTTCCGCTCCAACGTTGTCACGTAAAGTTTCTGTAATGCTTTACGTCTCCGAATACTCGTTCGATCAGCCCTACCTTTCAACCACAACATATCCTTCTCATACATGACAATCTTCCTGGCTAACGCATTGTACACCTCTTTACCCCAAATCTCCAGGGCATTTCCTGTCTCCCTCGTCTTTGTGCAAATGTCCCTGTCCTTCAGGGCACCCCACCACGATTGAATCAGATGGCCACACTCAGGATCCTCCGCCCAGATATTCTCAAAATGGAATTGCCTCGACCCGATTGGATCCACCCTTTGGTCAGAGTCCAACAAAATTGGCAAGTGGTCGGAAGTTGATATACCCAAATTGGCCAAATGCGCCTCCGGCCACATAGCCTTGAGAGCTGGGGACATCAAAGCCTTGTCCAACTGCACTGCCATCCTCGTCTCCAGTTCACTCCCATTGTTCCAGGTGAATCCATACCCCTGGAGAGGAACATCCTGCACATCCACGTCCCGCATTGCTCCTCGGAAACCTTCAATCAGATGGGCGGGATATCGGCGGCCTCCCCGTTTCTCCTTATTACGCGTAATGCCATTAAAATCTCCCATCATAAGCCATCTCTGCGACGCCCCCGACCTCATCCCCAAAGATCGAATCAGTTCCCACGTCTGCCACCTTAGTTCCCAGTTCGCCTCCCCATACACCCTAGTGAATCGAAAGCTATCCCCAACCGGACCCTTGACTTCCACATTGATGTACCTATCCCCGCTCGGGTATGGCGTTACCGACATCTCCGCTGTCCATAGAAGAATCAGACCCCCCTTATGCCCCACCGCTGGAACTTCACACCGCCTGAAAATCCCGTTATTGCTTTTGGTTTTTTCGAAACGAAAAAATGTCCATAGATAAAAATAAACTAATCCATTAAAAATAAATTTTCGAATAGAATTTTAATTTTAAAATTAAAAAAATTTCTATAATATTTCAAATTAAAGCATAAATTACATTAAAATAAAAGAATATATTTTTGGTATAAAATGAAAAAAAAATTGAAACTATTCATTAAAAAAATCAAATTTTAATCTATCATCTTAAATGAAAATTTAGATTTTCTATACTTCAAAGTAACATATATTTATTTTATATGTTGGTATAGTTTAGAATTTGAAATATATGACATGGTTGTTCAATAAAAAATTACAATAATTTAAACAGTTGATTTTTTTAATGTAAGCATGCATATATTTAAATATCAACGCTCGCAAGCAACAAGTCAACAACCTCTCAACACGGTTATCAAGACAGGATGCTAATGAAACACATGCAGAAAAAAATGCATAAAGTCCAAACATCGTGGGACAAACAAGAAAGAAAAAACGATCTCTAAGAGCACTTGTAGTCGACGGCTGAACGTTGGCGGAAAGAACAGAAACGATGGCGGATTATTGACGGATAAGCGCTGACGGATAACAACGTCGATAAGATTACTAATGGCTCTATCACAAATGGACTCTTGGTTTGATAAATTTTATTTTGAAGAAATCAAAATTTATTGCTAAATTGACCCAAAATTTGTATAAAATCAGATGTGTAGCACCAAAAAAACACACCTTCCATTCTCAACTCTTCAACCCTTAAAAGCTTGTATTCTCTATACTTTTGTATGAAATGGAGAACAATTCTGATGCAAGAAGAGAGCTCCTTTCCAACAAGCGGAGGCTCGAGCGAAACTTGGATCGTGCAATCGAAGAAAGCATCACCAATCCATCTAAATATGTTCAAAGTTTGTTAGACGAAGTAATGCTACATCAAGGGAGACCGGGTTGGAGGCCACGAACTTTTAATGTGTGACTATTTCAATAACCCCCCCCCCCCCCTCGTGTAGATTGAAACGCAATTTTTTTGTCGTTTTCGAATGTCGAATGATGTGTTCATCCGTATTGTCCGTGAGTTGGAGGATAAAGATGCATACTTCAGGCAATGCATGGACGATTTGGGCCAGGTATCATTAACTCCGTATCAAGAATGTAATGCATCCATTAGGAAACTGTGTTATGGAATTGTAGCCGATAGCATGGATGAGAATCTAAGACTTGGCGACAACACGGCTCTAGAGTGCGTGAACATTTTTTACATGGAATTAATTACTATATTTGGCCCGACTTATCTACGTAAGCCAACACAAGCTGATATGAATCACATTTAGCGGTGAATGAAGGGCGTGGATTTCCCAGGATGTTGGGTAGTCTTGACTGCATGACTGGGAGAGCGGAAGAATTGTCTGACGACATTGAAAGGATCTCATTCGGGGAGGGATCATGGTAACAGACCAACTATGGTTCTCGAGGTTGTTGTCATGCGGGACTTATGGATTTGGCATGCGTTTTTTGGTATGACGGATTCAAACAACTTAAGTGTCCTTAACCATTCCATGTTGTTCTCGGACGTCGTCAATGGTTGGCAACCACCTGTCCAATTCACGGTAAATGGTTACCAATACGACCTTTCTTATTATATTGTTGATGGTATTTACCCTTTTTGGCCGGTTTTTGTGAAAACAATCTCATTGGCCCAGCTTCCGAAGCACAAGAAATTTGCTGAAGTCCAAGAAGCCTACAAGAAGGATGTGGAACAAGCATTTGGGGTCCTCCAATCTCGGTTTCACATTATCACTCAGAGTCGAATTTAGAAACCCTCTTTCATTGGCCTAGTCATGGATGCATGAGTTATCATGCACAATATGATTGTCGAGGTAGAACGTTATACATATGATGACTACATTGAACAAATAGATGAAGATGGATCTAGGAACCAAGTTTCACATAAGGAAGCTTCGTTCCGGCCAATGTCATAGTAGAAAAACCCAAATGATGCATGATCAACGTGCTCATCATGCATTGAAAGCAGACCTTATCGAAAACATTTGGAATAAGTTTGGCGATGAAGAATAGTTATCTTCCATTCAAGTTTATTTCGATTATTATGTTAGTATTTTAATTGTTTTCAATGAAATGTCATTTCCATTTAGTTTATGTGCATTTAATTTTTCTTTCAAATTAATTTTTATGCCATCAGCCTCATCTATCAACCAGCTGATAAGTCATGGACTGTAGATGATTTTCTTTCAACCTAGCTGAAAAGGGAGAGAGAAATAATTTTAATACTTTTTTATTCTATTAGTCTCCTCCTTTCAACCCGCAACATTGTTAATGAATGCGGATGCTCTAAACTCATAGAGTTGGAACTCACTTGTCGAACTGCTCGAAAGGTGTAAAGACCTGAGTTTTTATTTCAAGAATTTATCGATGGGAACGTCGTTGAGTTGGGGAGCGAGTCGATTATTGGATCGATTTAAAAAAAGCAAAAAGAAAAATAAAAAATGGGGGAAAGGGATTGGGTTGGGTCAGGCCAGACCCACGTCTTGGGTCGGAGCAGACCAAGCCCGTGTTCAGCGCGCAGGCCCAACCGGCCCAAAACCCACGCGCAACAAAACCCTATCTTTGCCCCTTCGTTTTCCCATTTCCTTGCACGCCGCCCAAGGACCTTCTTCAACCTCCCTCTCCTCTCTCTCGCGAACCATCGCAGATCCACGCCGCCGCCCTTCTTCTCCGAACACCTCCACCTTCTTCTCCTTCTCCTGCTTCAACCCGTGACCAAACCCCGAACACCAGAAATCCCCTCGCCCTTCTCCTTCTTCGATTCGAAACCCTCACCGCCGCCCCTTCCTCGCTCGAGCTTCACCGTGCCAGAATCAGGCAGAACCAGCGACGGTGAGCCAGTTCCTCACCAGATTCACCTTCCCCGCCTTCTTTTTCTCCTGGAAATCGTGAGCTCTGAGCTCGTTTTGGGTCGGGCGTGCCTGGAGAGCGTCGTCGGAGCACTCGAGCTCCAGATCTAGAGTTCTCGCGTCGGCGAGCTTCTCTACTCGTCAGATCTGGACGGAGAGGCTCGTCCCGTGACCTGACGACCACTTCCCTTCGCCTTGGCTCCTTGACGCCGTCACCAGCGACGAGAAACCGCTCAGAGCCTTCCCTGCCGCCACCCTCGCCTCGCCGAAACCATACTCGTCGCCTCGCCGTCGTTCACGTCTCAGGCCAGAGATGGGCCTGGACCTGAACCGAGCCACAAACGGGCATGGATCAGTCTTGAGCTGGTCCTCGGACCGGACTTGGGCCAGAACCAAGTCTGGGCTCCAGCTCGAGTTTGGGCCTTAGGCCCGGACTTGAACTGGATCCTGGACTCGGATCTGGACCCGGGTTTGGGTCAGGCTCGGGTCGGTCCAGGTCTGGACTCGGGTCCAGGTCGGTTTAGGATCCGGATTCGGGTCGGACTCGGGTCAGCTGGGTCGGCCAGAAAGAATTATTTAATTTAATTAATTTAATTGTGATTTGGACTAAAATCAGATAATTCTTGGACCTATCAGTTTAATTAAAAGACGAACCATTAATTTAGAGGATTGATATTGGACTTTAACTGTTAAAACCCAGACTTGGACTTCGCAGACTTCGCCCGAGAAGACCGGAGTTAGGCCAGGACGTCAGCAGCTAGGAGACGCGGCTGTTGTTATCGTCTTGAGGTAGGGAAAAGCCGTAAACTCTACTCCTAAATTAAGAACTGCTAATAGTATGTCTATAGAGAAACCTAATAACCGGATAATTAACTAGTATGCATATAGGACGATATTGACTAGAGTAGTCTTATAACATGCGAACGACCTACGAGTCATGTCGTGCCGTAGGTGTTGGTATACTGTGCTGGTAGAATGGCCATGTCGAGCCTTAGGATTGCTTGTTGATTGTATTTACCGAAGTTTGTTCGTTTTAAGGTCGATGCATGCTCCGTCTTTAGGTTAATTTAAGAGTCATACTAAACTAGATAAATTTAAGTTGATTATAATATGAATGAATGAAATGAATGCGATGTGATTGGTTGAATGAATGAAATGAATGCGATGTGATTGGTTGAATAAATGAAATGAATGCGATGTGATTGGTTGAATGTTTGTTTGAATGTGAATTGATTGTGCCTAAGGATATGATCGGGTGAGTGATAGACCGATGATACGTGGTTGGTAAGTTATGCCGGTAAGCTTGGTTGATCGTATGAGTTTGTTATGTTATGCCTTGTCGAGAATTTGCGTGCCTTTTTTGTTTACTTGCCGAGGGTGTTTCTGGACTGATATCCGACCGAGGGGTAATCCCGTCCGGTACGTTTACATTGTTGTTTTACCCCGATGCTACGTGTTCCGGGAAGACCTATACCGAGAGATATTCTGGTTGGGTATATTATTGTCTTATCTGATGCTACGTGTTCCGGAAAGATTGGTTCCACCCCGATGCTACGTGTTCCGGGAAGACGTCTATGCCAATGTGCGTTTCCGGTATGACGTGTTATTGTGCGTCCCGAGGGATGTTTCCGAAAAAATACCTAAGCCGATGTGCGTTTCCGGTCTGATATGTTTTATTATATTAGTTACTACACCCCGATGACTTATGTTCCTTTGGATGTGTCCCATGTGGATATTTTCGGGGGTCCTGATGTATGCGTACCCTCTGGAGCGAGGGGCTTCCGTTATGTGGTATTGGTCCGTGTGTGGACCGGAGTCTTGCAGTTTTGTTTATCTATCTTTTTAATATTCGTGTATCCCTTTAGTTGTTCCCTTTGTTGATTAAATTATCTTGACCCGTGGATCGTTTCATTAGTTATTTCTATTTGTGGATAAACTCTTGTAATTTAATATTAAACATTTCAGCATTGTGTACTTCTTTAATTAATTTCTTTAATAAGTTGCTCTCTTTCCATTGGTATCCTTGAGTATTATTCTCTCTAAAGTATTACATTCGTTATTGTCCGTTGTTTTCCCTGAGTGTTACCTTCTTTAAAGCATTGGAACTTCTATTGGACTTTATTTACGACACCTTTCGTTTAATCGTTCTAATTGTAAACTCTGATTACTTGTTCTAATTGTTTTTACACTTAAACGTGGTTTATTTTGCTTTACTGCTTTTTCCTACTGAGCGTAAGCTCACCCCTCTTCCTGTTACTGTTTGTACAAGTTTCTTTAGTGAGTAGTTCTAGAGGTGATCTCAAGGCTCGGGAGCTCCTTGGGAATCAGGATTTATCCTAGAGACGTATTGGTTTATTTTGACTCTATTCCCGGTTAATTTCAGAGCTGTTGACTCTTGACTTTGGTTTTATGTACATTATAATTATGGAGTTTACATTATTAAATCTTTTCTTATATACATTTATTCTTCGTCTGTAGTTCACGTCTCGAGTCTGGTCAAAAACCGGATTTGGGGCGTGACAAAAGGTGTCTTCAGAGTGATGTTGTGATAGCGGTCAATTCCACTGCTACAACCGCTAATGACAAGGAGCTAGGGCGGAGTGAGCCTATTATTAGATAAATTGTGGTGCACTGTTAAACTGAGTAATCCACCGAGGGTCCAGTTGACGTCGTCCTCCCTCGGATAATAAATGAGGACGCTAAAACGCAAATATACTAGCTCCCGAGACGGTATGAAAGAAATGTGTTGCTACCAGGTAGAACCTCTTCAATTCTACGACCAGTGAGACGATGGTACCCCTCATTTGGCGAGGCGAGGGTGCTTGCACCCCTCCTAGAGTTAGCTGATCATTCTGATTCCTCTCCCAAGAAATCCTCAAATGATCGCTTACCCAATCCTCGAAGTGATCATGTAGCTAGCTCGGAGTAGCCTTGAGCCTGGTCCCCCACTCTCCTTAGGTACCCAATCCCTGACAGAAGTGCCATTAACTTGACATCCTACATTTTTAGCATATAAAACATGCACGATAAGCGTACTGATCGTCAAGAAGTATTTGGAATGTAAGTTCTGGTTTTATCGTACCCAAGGGAGCACAAGACAAGAAATTTCTAATTGGAGTTGTAATTAAGCTATTTCGTTAAAAAAATGTATTAAAGGACCAACTCAACTAAAAGCTTAAGTTGATAGTTGAAGGTCCAATTATATTTATATTCTAACACGCACCCTCACGGACAAACTTGTTAACGGGTTTGGAGGTGAATTGTTCAGAAGAGAGAGATGAGCCCATTGAGAAGAGTGATAAGCGCTAGCCCAATTTTGGCAAATTTGATAAATAGAGAATAAATTAGAATTTTTGTAGAGAGTGGGGTTTGAACTCGGGCCCGTGAGGTAACAATCTTTGATACCATAAAGTCGAAAAGAATGACAGAATTGAATGATTTTATTCAACCATTTTGGCATGTTTAAATAGAGAATTACAGTGTAAATGTTTTACATAAAAATAGCAACTAATTGATCCTATCTAATCAAATCAATTTACAGCTAATTACTTCTAAATATAAATAGAATAAAATATACTAAATAATGATACTAATAATTATTGTGATATGATCTAATATTCTCGATACCCCTCCTCAAGCTGGAGAATAGATATCGATCATTCCCAGCTTGGATAGAAACCCTTCGAACATAGTAGTAAAAAGTACCTTAGTAAGAACATCAGCGAGCTGCTCAGATGATGGAACAAAGGGTATGCAGATATCGCCGTTTTCAAGTTTTTCCTTGATGAAATGTCGATCTATTTTGACATGTTTTGTCCGGTCATGCTGCACAGGATTCTGGGCAATACTGATTGCTGATTTGTTGTCGCAATACAACCTCATCGATTTATCTTCTTCAACCTTCAGCTGCTCTAAGATCTTCCGAAGCCATAACAACTCACATACTCCTTACGCCATGGCTTTAAACTCGGACTCCGCACTGCTTCGAGAGACAACTGATTGTTTCTTGCTCCTCCAAGTAACTAAGTTGCCCCACACAAAAGAGCAATAACCGGTGGTAGATCTCCTGTCAGTAGAGCTTCCGCCCTAATCAGCATCCGTGACAATCTCTACTCTTCGGCTCCCATTCTTTGAAAACATAATTTCTTTACCAGGGCTTCCTTTCAAGTAATGAAGAATCCGATAGACAACCTTAAAGTGTTTGTATGATGGACAATGCATAAACTGACTAACCAGGCTCACCGCAAACGCAATATCTGGCATTGTATGTGCCAAATAAATCAACTTCCCCACCAGCTTCTGATACCAGTTCTTGTCCACAGCCTCAACACCATCTTCTTTTTCGAGTTTCTGATTTGGATCGATAGGAGTTTCTACTGGTTTACATCCGAGTAATCCAGTTTCTTTTAAGAGATCAAGAACATATTTTCTTTGGGAGATAACTATTCCTTTTGAGTATCTAGGCACCTCCATTCCAAGAAAGTATTTGAGTTGTCCTGGATCTTTGACTTCAAACTGGTTGGATAAAAAGTTCTTCAGTGACTCCAACTCTTCAATTCCATCTCCTATCATCACAATGTCATCTACATACACGATTAAAAGAGCAATTTTACCATGATTGTGTTTGTAGAACATCGTATGATCTGAATGAGCTTGAGTGTAGCCATGTTGTTTCACAGCTCTCGTGAACCTTTCAAATCATGCCCTCGGAGATTGTTTCAATCCATATATGGATTTCTTCAACTTACATACTCTTCCATCCTTCTTTAGCTCACCAAATGCTGGTGGAGCTTCCATGTACACTTCCTCCTCTAGCTCGCCGTTTAAGAACGCGTTCTTCGCTGTCAACCGAGCCATCGGCATGGTATTTTATGGTAAACACCCACTTTCTGCCTACACATTTTTTACCTTCGGGTAAAGAGGTGAGATCCCACGTGTCATTCTTTTTCAGGGCCTTCAACTCCTCGAAGACCGCCTCTCTCCATCTTAGAACCTCTAGAGCTTCATGTATCGACTTAGGAAGTTCATCATCCATAATCCTGGTGGAAAAGGCTTTGAAATTTGGTGAGAGCTTATGATAAGATACAAAATTGGATATTGTATGTTTTATGGTACATGATCTGACACCTTTGCGTATGGCTATGGGTTCAAAGAATTCTGTAGAAGGCAATGAATTTGGAATAGAGGTAGGAGAGAGAGAAGTCGTACCTTGGACCTCGATCGAGTATGATGATTGGCCCGCCTCGGGAGCTGGTGGAATATTACTTGGTTGAGTCCTCGTTTCAAAATAAACACGAAGATCAGTAGGTGGTTCCAAGTTGTTTTCTACCTGAGTCTCATGAGGCTGTGAATTTATAGGTTGTGAAATCCTAGTATTAATTACAGAAATTGTTGGTTCCACTGAACCATTTTCAACCAATTTCGGTAAAGATATTTATTCCCACAAACTCATAAATTAGAATTTTTGTAGAGAGTGGGGTTTGAACCCAGGTCCGTGAGGTAACAAGCTCTGATACCATATTAGAGGACCAACTCAACTAAAAGCTTAAGATGATAGTTGAAGGGCCAATTATAGTTATATTCTAACAAGATGGTTTATTTTTTAAAGTATTATGCAAAACATAAAACAAGTGTAATGTAAATCAAGTATTCGGGTAAACCACACAAGAGTAGAATCATAGAAAAATCAATCCAGGGTATGGGTTCATAGAGCTCATTCCCACATATTGATTCAACGATAATTATTGTGAAGTTTGACTATTATAAGGGCAATGAATTATCTCTAATATAGTCTTAACTTCTCCTGAATGTTTTGGACCCTAATGGAATATAACCATATAGTTCTCCCGAAGCTAGATGTAGGAAGACCCAAAGCACGACATTAATTTCTAGCTTTCGATATAAATCTATGGCTATTGCAATTGTGATAACCTAGTTATCCCTAGTCTAGATTTAAACCCAATTTATTATTGATTTTAGACTAATTACGATCTTCACCTCACGAGTGATGGATCTTAGTTCACATAAATTATCAATCCTGCATATGAGATAGTTCATTAAGAGCAAATCAATAATAAACCTTAACCTAGATTCAACTTTTTTTTTATAAGCGAAAAATTTATTAGGCAAACGTTCTACAAGAAAATAAAACGCAGCAAGAAAAACGATCCTTAAAAGGACCTTTTCCCCAAACCGATACAAGAAAAAACCAAAATAAAATAAAACAGAACAAGAAGCAAACGAATTAATCCATGTTCGGATTCAAGCGTTAGAAACCGGAACAGGAGATGCTTCCGGAATAACCTCAAACTCGCATTATGCATTCAACTTTCAACTTTCACAACATTATGCATTCAATAATACATGACAATTCAAACCTCTAATTCCCCATAACCCTAGATTATGGACTTTAGCTACTCATGGAGAAGAAAGAAGATGAAGATGAATAAAAGGGTTGTTTACGATTTGGTACCCAAATGTTTCGTCCACTAACGATTTGGGTTAATGGGTTAAAAAACTAACATACCAAAGTGAAAAGACCATTTTACTCTTTGATCATTTTAATTGACTTTTGACTTTAATGTAAAAAGACTGTTTTACCCTTATATTGACTTTTGACTTTATATTTAAACTTATTTTTTAGTAAGTATTTTATTTTTTCAAAAAAATAATAAAACTATTTTTTTTATTTTTTATTTTTTTATTTAATTTTTTTTTGAATTTTTATTTTTAAATTTTTATTTTTTTTATTTTTTAATTTTAATTTTTTATTTAAAATTTTTTTATCGTTTTTAAATTTTAAATTTTATTTATATATTAATTTATTTATATTTAATTTTAAAAAATTTAATTTTTTTAATTAAATTTATTTTAATTTTTAATTCTTAAATCTTAAAATTTTAAATTTTAAATTATTTAATTTAATTATTTATTGATTTATAACTAAGGGTATAATGGTGATTTTGTCTACTGCATTTATAAGCTTAAAATAAGAAAGGGTAAAATCGTCATTTCACACCCCACTTAACTGCACATGTCTAATTTAGAGTAATATTCCGTTACTTTCTAACAGAATATGTTACTTCCGTCCGCGGAAAAATCATTTGGGTACCAAATTGGTCATTTGAAACATAAGGGTACCATATCGTTCGTGGACGAAACATTTTAGTACCAAATCGTAAAAAACCCTGAATAAAAACAACAATGAACAATCATTATCTTAAAGAGTAGTACAAATCAATACTATTCTAAGGTTACAAAGAATGGAGTGATGCTCTAATTTTCTATTCTAACACTTTTTTCTTCACAAGATTTTTGCCAAGTTGGTTATCCTTTTTCAAGCTTCAAAGATCTCCACTCTTAACCTTCTACCTCTCTAGGATTTGTCCCAAACAAGATATCTAGCCTAAGACCCAAAATCCTCTATATATAGAATCCAAAATTACTCTTTTCCTTAGAAAATCGAATTTGAAAAAGAGGAAAACTTCCTCCTTTACTTCTGAACTCGTATCTGTAAAAAAGTCTGGAGCGTGTCACCGAGCGAGGCACGATACAGGCCTAAGAGAGTAGCGGATCGAGTCTTGGTACGAGCCTAGGAGAGTAGAGGATCGAGTCTCGGCCCAGGCCTAGAAGAGTAACAGATCGAGTCCCATCTTGGGCCTGGCTGAGTAGCCAACCAAGTCCCGGTCTGGGATTGGATTGGTGGCAGACTGAGTACCAGTCTAGGTTGGCTCGGTGACAGACTAAAGCACGACCTGGTCCTAGTTCATCCATTCCTCTTTGATCGGCTTCTATATGGCTCTGATTCCTCATTTTCTTGCTCAAACCTTATATTATCCCGAAAAGAGACCATATATGTACAAAAGGGAAAATAACAGTAACAAAACATATTAACCCGATACCAAAAATCTCGAGATGTGGACTTAAAAACACCAAAAATCGATACAATTTATGTCCACATCAACTGTCCTCATGAAGAGGGTGGAAAGTACAAAGAATACCTACTACTCTAGCTTCCTCTATCTATCCTCCAAGAAAGAGGTCTGGTAATGGGAAGTGTCTTCTCTTGTGAGGATGTTAGTTGAGATATTCTCTCTCTCATAATGGGATGTGTCATATTTTGTGTCGAAGGGCCATCAGGCCCCACTACCACCTTTCCTGTCACGCCCCAATTTCAGTAAACCGAACTCGGGACGCGAACATTTAAAACATAAAAACACTTGAAACCTGTTTTGAATAAATACTCTAAAATTTCCATTTAGTTACCAAAAATAATAATATATTTACAATACAAAAACGTCCCAACAGGTGGACATGGTACAATATCCGTCACTAGACTCAACAAAATAAAGACCAGACTCCGCTCCTAGCTCCACAAGCTTCAAGAGCTAACCTAGTCCGTCCGGTGATCGGTACCTGTACGAAAAGCAGCTAGGGGTGAGCGTTCGCTCACCACCACAGATAACAGACTGATTATGGCATAATTAGTAGATAAAGCCAGAAACACCAAAACCAAACCCAACACCGGGACTACAATCCCCAACTCAAGCACTCCACTGACCCACAACCCGTTACCTTCCACAACAGACTCAACCTCAGACTCACAAGCAAATCCGACATAACCGTTTATGACCTCCTCCAAAGACACGAACACGGATCAGGCTAGCCATATAATGCTCAGAACCCGTCGATACTCGCACACGGATCAGGCCAGCCGAAGAATGCTCGTAACCTGCCGAGACCCGGTCACGGATCAGGCTAGCCAAAGAATTCTCATAACCTTTCGAGATCCGGACACGGAACAGGCTAGCCAAAGAATGCTCAGAACCTGTCGAGACTCGAGTTTGGTCAGGCCAGCCGAAGAATGCTCGTAACCTGCCAAAATCCACACCACTCCCCGACACACAGTCGGGTCACTAACCTCGGGCAAACACAACCACAATCACAAGCAAGTTCAACAAACAGGCACTCAAGGCCACTCAAGACACCTCAACAGTCAAGACTCGGGTTCAACAACCCCACGGGCACTCACGGCCACTCAAGACACACCAACGATCAAGACTCGGGTTCAACAACCCCACGGGCACTCACGGCCACCCAAAAACACCAACAATCAAAAACGGGCTCTCATGGCCACCCAAGACACCAATTTAAATAACACGGGCTCTCATGGCCACCCAAGACATAAATTTAAACAGTCAACCTCCGGGCATGGTCATAGGCCTCCAGTAGTTCTAATATCGCTAAGTTCTCTGTTCCTACGACACTACTAAGTGTCACATGCTTTTCTCATAACGCTACATTCCCGTATCATGCTTTTCTAATATTTAAATAAACCTACTCAACCCACGACACCCCGGTGTCACATGCAATTCTACTGTTAACTTTCCCTAATCAGGGCCGAGATCTGGCTACTTTTCCCTACCTCGTATAAAACTCCAAAAGTGCTCCACTAAGCCTCGATGTGATCCTAGTCACTCGCCGAGCTTCCCTTTGCCTCGGTCCACAGCACGATCTAAAAGAACACAAATTTAAGGCACTTTTAAACTAGTACGAATAAACCGAAAAACAATAAACTTAACACCCAAACGTAACCCCGACAATGTCGATCACTCCCAAACTTCCCAATTACTCGACATTGTCGATAAAGGACCCGTAAAGACCCGATTCGCCCGACATGGCGAATCTGCCCGGGTTTTGTAAAAGCCCTTCTGGGGCTCCAAAAGTTCCCGTTTTCGTTTCTACGGTCTTAGAATAATTCAAGGAACCCAAAGCCCTTGACGGAATCGAATTCCGACTTCCGAGTCAAATTAATTAACGTTTAAAGTTTCTAAAACCCGTTAATTACAACTTCTCCAATTTAATTCCAAATTTTGATTCGGTTAAGGATAATTGGTCCGGGGAACGTTTTAAATTACCCGAACACTAAAACCCGAGCACATGCGCCCCACCCGGCCCATTTGGCCGTGGGCCCTAGGGTTTGAAAGGGGCTCGGCCACCATGGTGGTGGCCGGCCCTAGGTCCGGCCAACCACCTCCTATGGTGGCCGGCCACTTCCTAAGGTGGCCAGAGCTCCTCCCGAGCTCTCGGTCGCCGGAAAACGTTCAAACAACCCTCCAAACACCTCTAAAACGTCTCCCATAAACCCTCAACCTTACTACAACCCTAACTCAAACATTTTAACGAAACCCTAGCTTTTGAAAATAAACGAAACGACGATCGGTTTAGTACAAACCGTAGAGGAAGACGAGGGGAAGACGTTTTCCTCTTGCCTTGAGACGATCCAAGGGTTGGATCAACTCCAAAACCCTAGCTTTTATCCTTCTCTCTTCTTCTCCTTCTCCTTCTCTCTCTAACTCTCTTCTTCTCTTTCTATTTCAAACAACTAACTTCTTTTTCCTTTTTTTTTCTTTTTACCCATGTGTGGCCGGCCAACCCTCTCTCCCTCTTAGTTTCCCCCCAAAACTAACACCACCACAATTAGGACAAGTGTCAAGGTGGGTCCCACACCTTTTGGAATATATCTACTTGATATTTTCCAATCAGATTCGCGAAAAACGGACGTTTCGGGCCCCGAACGGGTACTTTTTCCAAGAAATTACAAAACTTGGCGGGCTACAAGAAAATGGCTCAACTAAGACCGCTGTGACGATGGCTAAGCTTTTTGGATCCCAAATGGTCCTCGAATGGACCAAAACGTCGCGCGCTTGACTTTTCCAGCGAAAAGTCAACATTTCCCAATTTGATCAGAAAGTTGCCCTGAGTCCCCAGGAACTCATTTTGGTCAATAACGGGGTCAACTTAAGTCCGGTATGACCCTCGGGGTCAATTTAGGTCAATTAAGTGTCTGGCTTAAAAAATTTTAAATTTTCCTGTTTTTCGCAGGTTTGACTGGCATTGACCGGAAGTGGTTATTACAGTCTACCCCCCCCCCCCCCCCCCCTTAAAGGAATTTCGTCCACGAAATTTAAAACAAACGTACCTCGAGAGTCGAACAGGGCGGGATACTTCGTGCGAACCTCGTCCTCGCGTTCCCAAGTCGATTCGGCCCCGTGATGCCTCCATTGTACCCGTACCAGGCGGATAATCTTGCCTCCCCGCAGAACCTGCTCCCGTGTGTCCATGATCCGAACCGGCTGCTCCTCATAGGAGACATCGTCAGCCACCTCGATATTTGTCCACTCGATGACGTGAGAGGGGTCTGCGTTGTATTGCCGCAACTGGGACACGTGGAAGACGTTATGGACTCTCCCAAGTTGCGGTGGTAACGCCAGACGATAAGCCACTGCTCCCACTCTGCCCAAGATCTCGAACGACCCAATGTACCTCGGAGCCAACTTGCCCCCGCTGCGCCTGAACTGCACCAGCCCCTTCCTCGGGCTCACCTTCAGGAACACGTGATCCCCGACTGCGAACTCAAGAGGTCGACGTCGCCTGTCGGCATAACTCTTCTGCCGACCATGCGCGGTCCTCAACCGATCGGTATCTGCGCGACCTTCTCTGTCGTCTCTCTGACAAGATCTGGCCCCAGCAGACTCTTGTCCCCCACCTCTGCCCAACACACTGGCGATCGACACGGCCTCCCATACAACACTTCGAACGGTGCCATCCCGATACTGGCCTGGAAGCTGTTGTTGTAGGCGAACTCAGCCAACGGAAGGTGGGTCTCCCATGATCCCCTGAAATCCAGAACACATGCCCGCAGCATGTCCTCCAATATCTGAATAGTGCGCTCGGACTGACCGTTTGTCTAGGGATGATGTGTCGTACTGAGTAGAACCTTGGTCCCCAATGCCTTCTACAGACTCGGCCAAAACCTGGACGTGAAGCGGGGATCCCTGTCAGACACTATCGACACCGGGACCCCATGGAGACGCACTATCTCCTGAACGTACAAGCTGCTCAACTTGTCGACCGGGTCGGTCATCCTCAAAGCCAGGAAGTGGGCCGACTTGGTCAACCGGTCGACTACCACCCATACGACATCGTTTCCCTTCGGCGATCTCGGTAGTCCACGCACGAAGTCCATCGTAATGTGCTCCCACTTCCACTGAGCAATCGGTAGTGGCTGTAACAATCCCGCTGAACGCTGATGCTCGGCCTTCACCTGCTGACAGACGAGGCATCTCGACACAAACTCTGTGACTGCTCTCCTCATACCGCGCCACCAGAAGTGCCGTCTGAGGTCCCGGTACATCTTGGTGCCCCCCGGGTGCACTGTAAGACGCGAATGATGTGCCTCTCGTAACACGGCGTCTCTACAGTTAACTGGCACGAACAGCCCCCCGCGGTACTGTAACCCCCAATAAGTACTATCCTCCCAGCCCACCACCTCGTTACCCCTGACGACCCTCTCGCGGATCTCTGACGCCTCGACGTCCTCCGACTGCGCCTCCAACACTTGGGCAAGCAGTGAGGGCTGAGCCACCCAAAATCTCCTCTAGTTCGAGCCCGAACATGCTCAGCTCCCTCATCATGTCCCACTCTCGGACTGATATGCTGGCGAGGCTCGGAACCGACTTCCTACTCAAGGCGTCGACGACCACGTTCGCCTTGCCCGGATGGTAGTGTAGCTCGAAGTCGTACTCCTCGAGTAGTTCCATCCACCGTCGCTGACGCATGTTCAGGTCTCGCTGGGAAAATATGTACTTGAGGCTCTTGTGATCTGAGAACACCTGGAACAGCCGGTACTTCTTCCTCTGCGGACAACGCCGACTAGAGGACCCCTTTCTTACTCCCCAGCACACACGTCACCTTCATACCACCCACAGACACTATCACTCGTCGCCTGTAGCAATCGATATTGGCTCGGTACCTCGACAACCAATCCATTCCCAAGATCACATCAAACGTCGTCATCCCCAACACGAGAAGATCACCAAGGCAAGGACAGTCTGCGACTCTAATCTCGCAGGCACGACACACCCTAGTCAACGATACACCACCCCCAACTGGGGTGTCCAGGTATAGGGGTGGACTTACCGGCTCTAAGCTCAACCCCAACCTCTAAGCACAACCCGACGAAATAAAAGAGTGCGACGCCCCGGTATCAAATAAGAATAACGCCCATAAATGATACAATAAACACGTACTCTGGATGGTCTCGCGGTACGTGCTAGATCCTGGGGCTCTGGCGTAGGTGACTACATACACTCTCCCCTGCGAGGCCTGCTGCCTCTGACCCGGCGCACTGGCTGCTGAATACCCGTGACTCTGCTACTGTCTCGAAATCGGTGCGCTCGTAGACGACTGTGACGACCTCGGCTGCTGACTCTGTCAAGGGCGACCCCTGGGCGACTATACTGTCCGCGACTGCTGCGGTCGCTGCGCTGATGTCTCTCCCAACTGCTCGCGGCACCATTCCATAGTATGTCCCATCCGGCCGCACCGGAAACAGCTGGCCTCGTCGGCTCTCGACCCCGAGCTCTGGCCTGTCCGGCTGGTCGATGGTGGTGCCGTGTGCCCTCCTCTCGCTCTGCACCCTCGCTGCAAGTGGCCTGTCTCCCCGCAGAGATAGCATGTCGGCCCCCTCTCTGAGGCGACTGCCCTACTGATGCTACTGACCCCAGCTGTCTCGATCCACCCTGATGAGGCGGTGGTCGGAAGAACCCCGTGTTCCTCTGCCTCCTCGGGTCTCGTGACCCTGACGGCCCTGTAAAACTGGTCGGCCGTTGTCGAACCTCGCGGGTCCTGGCCGCATCGCGAATACCCTGCTCCACCGTCGCTGCGGTGTCCACGAGATCCGTATACTTCCGCAGCCTCAAGGCGAGAACCGGGTTCCGAATCACCAGCCTCAGTCCTCCTTGGAACCGCAGACAACGGTTCTGCTCGGTCATCACCATCTCCGGCACGAATTTGGCCAAGGCCGTGAATCTGGCCTCGTATTCTGCTACCGTCAACCCTCCTTGCTCCAGGTCTAAAAACTGCCGATGTCGCTCCAGCCGAGCCGACTCGGGAAAGTACTGTGCCAGAAACACCTCCTTGAAGATGCTGTAGTCGTATCCGACCATATCCTTCACACGCCCCCACCAGTGGTAGGCGCTGTCTCTCAGCTGATGGGCCGCGAAGGACACCCTGCGACGGCCATCCTCGATACCTGATGTATCTAGGTCTCGCGTGACCTGCTCTAGCCACCGCTCGGCTAGGTCGGGGTTCGGCTCCCCGAAAAATGTAGGTATCCCGAGCTTCAGGAAGTCTAGTAATGCTCGGGAGGTGTGATCCTCTGTCTGACCGGGCCTCACTGGGACCACAGCTGCCTCTGGAGCTGGTGAGGCCGACTCTCGGTTGGCGATGACCGCCACCAAACTCTGGACTGTCCTGGTCAACTCATCCAGGGCAGTCATGACGGGAGGGTCCGCGACCGGCGGAACACTGGGTGTGCCTGTAGATGGTCCTGCGTCGCTTCTCCTGTCTTCTCCGACAGGAGTGCCCTGCGCCTCCGCGTACTCGGCGGACTCAACGGTTGGCACCCTTCCCGGTGTCCCGCTGACCGTCCCCGCCGGCCTCGCGTGGGCGCCCGACCACTTGGTCCCGCTGCTCGTCCTCGTCTACCGCAAGCCATAGTCAGTATCCTCTGCACGGATACACGCAAACGTTCAGTTTGCGAACTCAAATAAAGACAATAGTTCAAACACACTAACGTTCACACGGTCTACGTCTACTCTAGCGTGTTCATCACTGATACGTCACACCGCTCATGCTATTAATACTTTAGATATTAGCATTAGTAAGAGAAACCTCAAAGAGACCGCACCAACGTGCACCAAACACCCGACGACAAACCGAACCACAAACGAAGCAACGACCACCAAAATTTTGAAAACGACTCACTGGACCAGGCCGGTACACGACCCGGGCCGGGCCGCACCCCGGGCCGGCAACCACGCCCTGCCATACCCCGTGCCGGGCCGGCGGCCAGGTCCGGCCGTGTCACGTTCGGGGCCGGCAGCTGGCTCCTGTCGTGCTCCGTTCCGGGCCGGCAGCCAGCTCCTGCCGTGCCCCATTCCGGGCCGGCAGCCAGCTCCTGCCGTGCCCCGTTCCGGGCCGGCAGCTAGCTCCTGCCATTCCACCTACCGAGTCAAACCAGTGACTCCGACCTCGTAGCGATGATGATTTCGCCCTACCTACACCCGTTGTGTCTACCCCAGGGTATTTGTAACCTTACTAGCTAACAGCGACCCGTTCACTAGTACGTCGCAGACAAACGACCACCAAACACATAACATAGTAGGGCAACTAAAAACCGACCTCAATCATAAGCCAACACGGCCAAAAACAACACAACCACACGACCCCCGCTCACCGGGCCAACCAAAGTCGAACCTTGCCCACCGGGCCAACCAAAATCAAGACATACGCCCACAGGGCCAATCAAGTTTAAAACACGCCAACAGGGTCAATAATTTTTAAAACTTTCACCTTTTCAGCTTAAAACCTCAATTCTTGACATCACGTAGTTACAACCCGGTCCAGGCGTCCCCGAACTACGTTGTACCGACTTGATATCAACACCGTCACATTCGACTACAGGAGAGCTCCTGAGTCGACCTGCGATAGTTTAAAAACAATTCACGCAATCACACACAATCAGTATGCCAGCAACAAAATACTGCAACATACGCACAAACAAAAACAAGACTCAAGACATGACGGGTCTACACTGACTCGGCTCTCCCACCTAATTGACGGACAGTCCGAGGTGTGAAACCTGAAGCTCTGATACCAAGCTGTCACGCCCCAATTTCAGTAAACCGAACTCGGGACGCGAACATTTAAAACATAAAAACACTTGAAACCTGTTTTGAATAAATACTCTAAAATTTCCATTTAGTTACCAAAAATAATAATATATTTACAATACAAAAACGTCCCAACAGGTGGACATGGTACAATATCCGTCACTAGACTCAACAAAATAAAGACCAGACTCCGCTCCTAGCTCCACAAGCTTCAAGAGCTAACCTAGTCCGTCCGGTGATCGGTACCTGTACGAAAAGCAGCTAGGGGTGAGCGTTCGCTCACCACCACAGATAACAGACTGATTATGGCATAATTAGTAGATAAAGCCAGAAACACCAAAACCAAACCCAACACCGGGACTACAATCCCCAACTCAAGCACTCCACTGACCCACAACCCGTTACCTTCCACAACAGACTCAACCTCAGACTCACAAGCAAATCCGACATAACCGTTTATGACCTCCTCCAAAGACACGAACACGGATCAGGCTAGCCATATAATGCTCAGAACCCGCCGATACTCGCACACGGATCAGGCCAGCCGAAGAATGCTCGTAACCTGCCGAGACCCGGTCACGGATCAGGCTAGCCAAAGAATTCTCATAACCTTTCGAGATCCAGACACGGAACAGGCTAGCCAAAGAATGCTCAGAACCTGTCGAGACTCGAGTTTGGTCAGGCCAGCCGAAGAATGCTCGTAACCTGCCAAAATCCACACCACTCCCCGACACACAGTCGGGTCACTAACCTCGGGCAAACACAACCAAAATCACAAGCAACTTCAACAAACAGGCACTCAAGGCCACTCAAGACACCTCAACAGTCAAGACTCGGGTTCAACAACCCCACGGGCACTCACGGCCACTCAAGACACACCAACGATCAAGACTCGGGTTCAACAACCCCACGGGCACTCACGGCCACCCCAAAACACCAACAATCAAAAACGGGCTCTCATGGCCACCCAAGACACCAATTTAAATAACACGGGCTCTCATGGCCACCCAAGACATAAATTTAAACAGTCAACCTCCGGGCATGGTCATATGCCTCTAGTAAAGTTCTCTGTTCCTACGACACTACTAAGTGTCACATGCTTTTCTCATAACTCTACATTCCCGTATCATGCTTTTCTAATATTTAAATAAACCTACTCAACCCACGACACCCCGATGTCACATGCAATTCTACTATTAACTTTCCCTAATCAGGGCCGAGATCCGGCTACTTTTCCCTACCTCGTATAAAACTCCAAAATTGCTCCACTAAGCCTCGATGTGATCCTAGTCACTCGCCGAGCTTCCCTTTGCCTCGGTCCGCAGCACGATCTAAAAGAACACAAATTTAAGGCACTTTTAAACTAGTACGAATAAACCGAAAAACAATAAACTAAACGCCCAAATGTAACCCCGAAAATGTCGATCACTCCCAAACTTCCCAATTACTCGACATTGTCGATAAAGGACCCGTAAAGACCCGATTCGCCCGACTTGGCGAATCTGCCCGGGTTTTGTAAAAGCCCTTCCGAGGCTCCAAAAGTTCCCGTTTTCGTTTCTACGGTCTTAGAATAATTCAAGGAACCCAAAGCCCTTGACGGAATCGAATTCCGACTTCCGAGTCAAATTAATTAACGTTTAAAGTTTCTAAAACCCGTTAATTGCAACTTCTCCAATTTAATTCCAAATTTCGATTCGGTTAAGGATAATTGGTCCGGGGAACGTTTTAAACCACCTGAACACTAAAACCCGAGCACGTGGGCCCCACCTGGCCCATTTGGCCGTGAGCTCTAGGGTTTCAAAGGGGCTCGGCCACCATGGTGGTGGCCGGCCCTAGGTCCGGCCAGCCACCTCCTATGGTGGCCGGCCACCTCCTTAGGTGGCCGGAGCTCCTCCCGAGCTCTTGGTCGCTGGAAAAACGTTCAAACAACCCTCCAAACACCTCTAAAACGTCTCCCATAAACCCCCAACCTTACTACAACCCTAACTCAAACATTTTAACGAAACCCTAGCTTTTGAAAATAAACGAAACGACGATCGGTTTAGTACAAACCGTAGAGGAAGACGAGGGGAAGACGTTTTCTTCTTGCCTTGAGACGATCCAAGGGTTGGATCAACTCCAAAACCCTAGCTTTTATCCTTCTCTCTTCTTCTCCTTCTCCTTCTCTCTCTAACTCTCTTCTTCTCTTTCTATTTCAAACAACTAACTTCTTTTTCCTTTTTT